>OX375884.1:19006212-19079544 GCA_947359465.1 Metellina segmentata | reverse complement strand
ACCGCTTCGGGCGGTAGAAAAGGTCTCTAAGCCAATCAGAAAGTGTTTCCCGTATGTCGCCACTCTTATTATATAGGCACTCTAGGACAGACCACTCTGCTGTAAACGGCGTCGAATGGTACTCGCAGACACTGGATGATTCGTTATAGACTGAATGTGCTGTGCTATGGTTCGTGATGTGGCTGAGTGATCCGTCACTGCCATACGCACAATATGCCTGTCATCACGTGAAGTGGTGCACTGAGGTGGATGCGATCCAACACGTCAGTCCGTTGTACCCTCCTGCATCCAACGATCACATATCCGCATTACAGTTGTTTGGTTTCGTCTAACACGACTACCGATTTCCCTGAAAGATAATCCACAATCTCGGTAGGCCACTGTCCTTCCTCTGTCGAACTCGGATACTTGATCAAAAGATGATCGCTGTTTTCTACGAGGCATAATTGATCGTTTTTTTTAAAAAAAACCACAAGAAAAACACAATTGCCGTACTTGAAATCGTCGAAATCTTCAAACCTTAAATAGCGCTTTGAAGTGGCGCCACAGGCGCCCGTGATGTGCGTCTGCGCTGAAATTCTAATCATTTGTATATCTCACCTCCGCTAATGTATGTTGAAAATTTCATATTATTTGCATGCTTCCTTCAGGGTGTTGCATTTACGGTGGCCAGCAGTGTATTATCTCTACAGTGGATTATTTCACACTAGAAGACTCGCATTAGACCGGTATGAGAGACGAAAAAATAGTCGTCTATGAAGTTCAGTCGGCTCAGACTTGTTTTGTTTGTCGTGGTTTATTTTATTCCCCGAGAAACAGAAACAAACTGCTTTTTTATTCGCTAGTACAAATTTCCATCTTCGCCATCGTTAAAGATAGAGTAAAAATTTCAATGGATTTGAAATCCGTGGAAAAGTTTACACCAACTCGATACCTTAAATGTGAATTTCTTTAAAAAAATAGTTTTTCTATATTGTAATTTTTATATTTCGCAATTCGAATTTAGCCGCATTTGACGAAGATATTGATTATCGGGCTATTTATATCGTTTTATAGAAAATATATAATTTGAATGGAGTATTTAGTTGCCTTAATTTAGTACTTTATATAAATAGTAACTAAAAATAGAATGAATATTTAATTGTATTAGATGTTTTGAAGAGTTTACAACAAAGGGGATAGTAGGTAATTTTATTTCTGAGATAACATATACCGACAACGGTCCGTTGACGTTTTCATGCGTGGCAAATGTGTTTAAAATAAAACTAAATTTAAACATTCAAAATTTGAAGTTATTTTTTTACTGTCTGAAACGTGAAATATGAAAGATAAGTTTCAATTTTCATTCATCTTTCACATCCTTGTGTTAAATTGAACTCCATATGGCTTTTGAAAATGAACTTATTAGCCTGATTTACTGAATTTAATTTACTGTGAGCTTATTTTCGAGTTTATATTTTAATCGTTACTATTTTTATCGAAATTTTTATATTATATAGATATAAGTTCTCAGCGATCTTCCGGTTTTTGACATAAACTGTTTTTTTGGTCATTCTTAGATTGCGTTTAGTTTAGCATCATTCTCACGTTATAATCGTGGGTTTTAACAAATTTTTGTTGAAATATTCCCTAGTCGTTATAGCATTCGTGGTTCCATTTGTACTACAAATTCCCTGAAAGAGAGAAGGTTAGAGGATTAGTCTTCTTTTCGGATAGTAAAATTGTAGTTAAATTGACTGATGTGTGTGATGTCATCTATGATTTTATTGGAAGGTAAGTAGGTACTTAATACACCTAGTAACGTGAAGAAAATTAAGATAAGGTTTAGAGTAAACACAGAAAAATTTAATTTGTCATAAGTGCAATATTTTGTTTGCACAATTGTATATTGGAAAACAACAAGTATAGGTAAAAAAATTATATTAGTTTAAGGTATCATAAATCATTCTTTGCTTGAAAGGTAGATTTAAAAATTATGTCAATTACCAAAAATAGAATTTAGAAAATAAACACTTATACGAAACGAAAATACAGTTCCATATACCGGGAAGAACTCATAACAGGGTCTTTGCTATTCACTTGTTCGAATTGTATTTAACAATTAAAAAGAGAAAATAATTCGGAATTTCTTCGTATTGTAATATATTATCGATGGCATGGAAATCATGGCTTTTTAAATGACCTGTCCAACACAGAAACTTGAACACAAAGCTTTTTAAAATTAAAACAAAGTACATACAGGGTATATAAAAGCACTGGTAACGACAGGGACAAGGAGGTATATCTGAAAGCCAGAAAGGAGTTTAAAACTATTAGTCGGAAGCAAAAGGTGTCCTTGGAGGAAAATCTAGCAAGGGAAATAAATATAAACCCAAAAGAATTTTTGCATATGCAAGTGGTAAAAATAAATTTAGTACTACACTGGGCTCGTTAGAGGGGAGGTGAATTAATTCAAGACGAGGTGGGAATGGCAAACCTGTTAAATGACTTTTTTTCTGGGGGTTTTCAATGGTAACTATATATTAAAAAGGGATCCCAAGGATGGAGCCTTTGCAGGGGGTATAATTAAAGAATGCAAATTTAACAGGGAAGAAATAGTACATCAGTTGAAAAGAATTAAGCCATCTAAAGCACCAGGGCCAGATGATATTTATCCGAGAATACTAGTGGAATGCGCAGAAGAATTGGGGGACGTAATTCACATCATATTTAATTCAACATATAGCACGGGTTGGGTACCAATGGAAGTTGACCAACATAACTCCAATTTTCAGAAAGGGAATACAAAGTGATCCGGGCAACTATAGACCAGTAAGTCTAACATCAGTAATTTGCAAAATATTTGAATCTCTGTTAAAAAAAAGCATATACTGTTATACTTGGAGGAGGGGGGGACTGTTATTAGATAATCAGTATGGGTTTAGGAAGGGCAGATCCTGCTCTACAAACTTTTTAAAGTTCTACGAAAAAATTACTGAGGAGCTGGATAATAAGAGCAGTGTAGATATCATGTACATAGATTTTCAAAAGGCTTTTGATAAAGTACCTCATGAGGCATTACTGTTTACATTGGAAAGGTTGGGGATTCAGGGGGAAACATTGATATGGATAAAGAATTGGTTATTGGGTAGAAAGCAGAGAGTGCAGGTAAAAGAAAATTATTCACAGTGGACAGAAGTTATAAGTGGGGTGCCTCAGGGATCAGTTTTGGGACCAATTTTATTTATAATTTTCATAAATGATATAGGTCAGGGGATTAAGAATAGAATCAGTATATTTGCAGATGACTTAAAAATATGTGGGACAGTGGATACCAAGTTACAGATAGAGAATTTACAAGGGGATTTTGATAAGATATCCGAATTGGCTGTAAAATGGGGTACGTCATTTAATGTAGGGAAATGTCAAGTTGCACATATGGGTTACAGGAACAGTGGAGCCGAGTACTGTCTGCAGGGTGTAAAGGTAAAGGAGGGAGAAACAGTCAAGGATCTTGAGGTGATAATTCACAGGGATTTTAAAATGGGTCACCAATGTTCAGCTGCGGGTAAAAAGGCTTATAAGTTATTGGGGTATATTAAAAAGACTGTAACTTCAAGGATAAGAATATAATCTTGCCGTTATATAAGGATTTAGTAAGACCACATCAAGAATATGCTGTACAATTATGGGCTCCATATATGAGAAAGGATATAGAATTAATTGAAAGGGTTCAGCACAGAGCTACAAAAATAATAAAGGGGATAGCAAATCTCGACTACAATGAACGTTTAAGTAAGCTAAACATGTATACACTGGAAAGAAGGAGAGGGGATTTGATGCAGCTTTTCAAGTTGGTAAAACAAGGGGACACAGAGGGCTTAAATTTCAATAGGGATAACAGAACAAGGGGCCATGGGTATAAATTGAATAAGACACATTTTAATCGGGATTTAAGGAAAAACCACTACTTTAATAGGGTAATAGACAGTAGGAACGCGTTGCCAGAGAATATAGTTAATTCAAAGGGAGTGTACGAATTTAAGATACAATTGGATAGTCAGTGGGAATTGGGGAGCATAAACAAAGGACCAGCCTTGTTGGGCTTGAGCCTGTAGCTGGTCGTCAATATTTGTATTTGTATTTGAATAAGTAAGGATCTAACATTTTGTTCACAAAACTGAATGTTGAAAATATAGTTTCAAGACAATAAGGAAATTAGGTATTTCGATTAAATTTTTGGAAATTGGTACCAATAAGACCAGTGCTAAAACATTACAAATGTACAAAGATAAAATTTCTACCAGAAATGCATAGGAAGACGTCTGCTGTGAAGTACTGGGGAATATTTCAACAAAAATTTGATTAACACCCACGACAAAACGAGAGAATTATGCTAAACTAGAAACAATCGTAAGAAAAAACAGTTTATGTCAAAAACCGGAAGATCGTAAAGAGAATTTCTGTCGATACATCATAAAAATTTCGATAAAATACTAACACTAACTTCTAGATTAAAATATAAATTCTACAAAAATAAGGTGACAGTAAATTAAGTTCAGTAAATCAGTCTAATAAGTTCATGTTCAAAAGTCATATCGAGTTCAATTTAACACAAGGATGTATGTGAAAGATGAATGAAAATTGAAACATCTTTCGCACATTTCACATTAAAGATATTAAAAAAATAACTTCGAATTGAATGTTTGAATATAGCTTTATTTTAAAGACATTTGCCACGCATGAAAACTTAAACGGACTGTTGTCGGTATACGTTATCTCAGAAATAAAATTACTTACTATCCCCATTGTTGTAAACTCTTCAAAACATCGAATACAATTAAATATTCATCCTATTTTTAGTTGCTATTTAAAGTACTAAATTAAGGCAACTAAATACTATATTCAAATTATATCTTTTATATAAATCGAGATTTTTTATTTCCAATGGCAAGGCTGGGTACAGATTGCAAAGACAAATACAATACAGTACAGACCGAAGTCATTGTAGCCTTATACAAGGCCAGAAGTGATGGTCACTTGTGAAGGGGCACCCAATGGGTGGACCATAATTGTCCCTAACAATGGACAGCACAATTTACATCCATGCCCTGACCCGGATTCGAACCAGGAACCTTCCGATCCAGAGGCCAACACCTTGACCACTAGACCGGTTGGTCGGCCTATAAATCGAGATAAATAACCCTGTTTGTGTTCGTAATCAATATCTTAGTCAAATGCGGCTAAATTCGTATTACGAAAATATAAAAGTTATACAATTGAAAAATTATTTATTTAAAGAAAATCACATTTAAGGTATCGAGTTGGTGTTAAATTTTCCGCAGATTTCAAATCCATTGAAATTTTTACTCCATCTTTAACGATGGCGAAGATAGAAACTAGGACTGAAGAACAAAAATTCCCTTTGTTTTGTTTCTGGAATAAATTAAACCACGACAGTCGTCTGCAAGCAACGCATCATAAAATATCGTTACGCCAGTTTATAGAACGACAGGAAATCGATGTGTGTGCAAGTAGCTTTAGACCAATCACTAAAATGGGCAGCTACATTCTGTGGATTCCAGTAGTTTTGTTTTGATCGGAAATTGCACTTCCGCTAAATGCAATATTACAGAATCTGCGAACCGCATACAACAAAATAGATAGTTCGTGATTCATCGCTAGCTGTTAGTTGATTAACATTTGTTTTGGGAGAGAAGCGGCTCAATCCCATGATAGTACTTTACGCAAGTCCAACTTGATTGGCTAGTTTAACGAGCTTGGCTTCACTTGGATATCTCGCCAATCTGATTGTTGCAGTAACCATTTTATTTTGAATATGCGCGTTGTTTCGTAGAAATACAACACATACACTAGCGCCTCAGCGTACAGCGTAAGTGTCCGACAAGTTGACTCTGATTTGCTCCTCATATATATGTTGTATGGTGGTTGTTAGTAGTATTTCTTGCCAACTTATATTAAGGGTACTTATACTTTAAAGAGCTTCTTTTCGTGAAGCAATGATGGCCTAATGGCTAAAGTCATCCACCTTCAGATTAGCGTCGGCAGCGGACGATGACTTCCCGCGTTCGAACCCAGCTGTCGGAAAAATTTTTAGATCCTCCAAATTATTTTTAAAGAATTCCAATTTAATTCCTTTTCATTCTAATTTACTTTTCCTAATTTTTAATACCCTTTTCATATTTTTCCAAGCTTCCGTTGATTTTACATAAATAATCTAAGAACCACTCCTGAACTCTACCAGCTGATATTTTTCCGCCCCTCTGCCTTCCCTTTGCTTTAGGATGATGGTGTCGTATCCACCGCTGGCTTAGGACCATTCTGATGTAACAAAAAGCATACATAAAACACTAACTTATATAATTATTAACTTATATAATAAAAGGATACAATTTTCGGCTCCCACCTCTACCCACCCATAGCCATGGATCTGAAAAGAAAAGAAGAAAGCAGAAAGGAAGAGATAAATCGCCAACAACTATAAACCTTATTGACATACGTATCTAGGTCATGTGATCCGATTAGCCAATCAAGTTGGACTTGCGTAAAGTACTATCATGGGATTGAGGTGCCTGTTTTTGGGAGTGTCTGGATTTGTCGACTTTCGAGATGTGGTGTATTATTTACTACTGGAGTACCCGTTTGGGAACATTAAACAAATAACTTTTTACTTTAAAATGTTAATGTATATACACCCTTGAAAGGAGTATGAAAAATCTTGATTATGATTTGAATTAATTTGTTGCCCCAATATAAGTTTATATTTATGCAAGAGAGACATGCAAACAACAGTGTAGTTTCTAGATAACATTGATTTATGTTACGTGGTATAATGCTTAGGAAGTATAGGAGGATACAATTTTTGAAAGATAAATAAATAATTTGATAAGGGGTGGTATGATTTGATGTAAAAATTCAATACATTTTTAACAATCACTAGCTGAATATATCACCTGGCGTTGCTTGGTTTGAAATGGTTAAATGTTGATTGAAAAATGAATTAGACTAATCACTTTTCTGACATAGAAAAATGCGATCATTTAAGTCGAACAGAAAAGACTTTTTAACTTCAATAATTTAATTTGTACGGAAAATACTTTTTAATTTCGTTTTAATTCTAATGGATTCTACAATTTACTTCGGATGCAAATATAAACATTTAATTTCTGAATAATATATTGCAATATGCAGAAGACTAAGACATACAATCAAAAACGAAATTCCGCAGAGCAATTCGAAAAAAGACGTTTGAAAAATATTGATAAAGACGATAATGATTTATGATTTATGAGATTTAGTAATGCTGAAATATAATCGAGACATTTCCTCGTGTTGAGTTTCCTGTAGAATGTGTTTCCTTGTCAATATTCATTTATTGCAAGAAAACGAACTTTAGATTTTAGAATTGGGGCTTCGAGTGGCACTACCTGTGTGCCAATTCTCATGGTCGTAAGTGCTCAGATTGGTTTGAAGACAGGAAAGGAATAGCCTACGTCTTCCGCAGTGTTCTAAAGTATAAGTGTACCAAATTTGGTGTGGATTAGTCAAACGGTGTAGATTTGTTTAGAATACATACACACCCACACACATCCTTTTTTATTTTATTTTATTTTATGTTTCTGTGTAATTGATATTTGTGTGTAGAGAATCAACAATAAAAGAAGTATATTGATCACAGTAGTTAGTGCTCCAAATTTTGATGGAAAAAAAATAAAAAATTGTTTCCAATAAAAAATATCATCGCTGTTGCGCGGATTGACACCATTGTGCTGTTTAGCTTATAAGTTGCTAATTTTATTCCAGTAATGCGTAAGATGAGGAAGAAACTTGGCATTGCGATTTTATTCTAAAAAAAGCTGTACTATCCTCGTTTCACTTAAATCCCCTGGTCTAAGAACTTAGTGGCGTAGCGTAGGATTTACAACTGGTATGACGGGATTTATCGTTCGCAAAAAGAAATCAGAAACTATTCATTCATTCGGTAAACATAACCAAAAATATCTCTTTAGATAAGTACTTTAGGGTTTTCGTTTCTCTGTAAATCCTTCGAAACGTTTGTTTGCCGATGCAAACAATAATTCCTTTTCAAGGAAGAAAGGCTAAAGTTCGGTTGTTTGATACCAGTTATTTGGTTCAAGCGTTCATCCCTTGTGCCTTTGTTTGCAAAAGTTCTCCCATATTGAGATTTGCAGGGAAATTAGGCAAGCCAGACGGTCTGCGAAGATTGCTCCTGCTAGTACATATAGGGATTACCTTAAAATTAAGTTAATCGCTGTTTTGGTAACGTTTTGTGCTTAATCTAATTGGTACTGACCAATTAAATATAATGCATCAATTCGGAATTGATTCTTTGGAATTTTTATTGACGAATTGATTCTTTTGAATTGTTATTGGCGAATTGATTGTTTGGAATTTTTATTGGCGAAGTGCTGAAGTCCTATTCGAAAAATTAGCCAACTGACTTCATGTTCAGAATCCGTACAGGAAATACGTATCGATGCATAAACACTGCCATCACCTACTATATTTAGCCTTGAGAGATAATGCCTATCATATGTAGTTTTACGCTTCATAAATTCAGCTTTACTGAATACAAAATCATTTAATCCATTCGATTTAGACACCAAAGTATTTGCCAATTACTATTTTGTTCCTACTTCCGTTTTTAAACACACACACACACACACACACACACACACACACACACGCACACGCACACGCGCACGCGCACACACGCACACACGCACACACGCACACACGCACACACACACATATATATAGCATTTTTTGTCCGATTTTATTTTTTGTTGTGTGAGTATTTGTAAATTGAAAATTTTCGACCCATTTCAAGTTATTTATACGTTTTGGGTCCTTCTGCAGCAAAACCCGCTTCTTGAAGCGTTTGGTGTCTTTGTGTGTGACTGTACTACGTCCTAAAGGTTGGTTACATTTTCATGAAACTTTGCATGCTGTGAGTACTAACATTTATTTAGTGACTGAACTTGATTGCTTTAGTCAGCCTGTCCGTCCGTTTTCCCAGTCTATGTCTGCTTCCGCTTCTGTGTGTTTGTACGTCAATATCACGTAAAATTTATTCAACACATTTTAACACACTGTTCTATCTATCTATCTATATATATATCTACTAGCAAAATACCCGACCTTACTCGGTTTGAATTGGTTTACTCTAGATTGAAGAGATACTCAAAATATATAATGACTTACGTTTTTTTGTGGAATAAAAATTTATTTTAACACCTTTCGCCATCTTTATATTTTCTACAACTTATTTTGGACACAAATCCTACACATGCATATCCATTCATGTAATACATTTCACATACATCGCACAATTGCTGTATGACAAAGCTACAAAATGACGAAAGGTGATACTAAGGTTACTACTATAAAAGACGATTTATAGGAAGATTTGGAATTCCCTTTCTTAAGTTCTTTTCATGTTCAACTCAATTAATTAAAATTACGATTTACGGCGAGTGCTCTCGCACTCATAGTCAACAAAACAATATTTTTTTACTTGTGGCACTCTTGCCTGCGGTATGCGACATTATGAAATTTTGCAATCTTCTCCTGTCATTATTACAACGAATTTTTTAATGTTAAAAAAAGTTCTAGTTTGGATTTTTAAACATTATTATTCTTTCAATAACGGCATTATTCTTTAAATAACGGCATTATTCTTTCAATAATTGTATAACTACACTTAAAATTTACTGAAAATTTATACTGACTTACCTAACATTTTTAAGTCTAATACTTTGTGGTGCTGTTGCATGTGATGAGAAGGAAAACACATTTATTAAAATAATAAATATTAAAAACAGGAAACAGCGAAGTAAAACAAAATAAAAGATGTCGCAAAAAATTGTTCTAAAGATATTAATTTGTGATTCAATTTTATCTCTTGATCTCGCACAGTTGCCACAACTTACAACTAAAAGTGTACAAAATTTAGAAATGTGAAATTAATTCAGAGCGAAAGAACCAGAAAAAATATCACTGCTCGCGCGATCTTGTTCATTCTCGTTTCATTGAAAAATATCGTCTGTCCCAAATATTCGGAAATCGTTTTCATTGCGCAAAGAATAAAAATAAGACTCGAAATAAATGAAGTATCAGAGATGAAATTCCATAAAAAAAAAAAATTTTTTGAAGAATAATTACTTTTTCAGCAGTACTGGTAAAGCAATCGAAGTAATCGTAATATTCAATAGACATTCCAATTTTTCCAAAACTACCAAATTATGGTTGATTTAAGTATACTTACTCAGGTGTTTTAGCATGAAACTCAACTAAATATAACAATAAAGAAATGTTTGATATTGCATTCACTAAACTAATACATAATGTATAAAATAAAATACAATGCAATCAAATATCTGGAATACAATTCATGTGATGTCTACACAAACACAAAATCGAGCATAGAACAGAAAGACGGACAGACAGACTTTCGCAACCAATGCCACTCACTAAATGAAGATATGTACTCACTGTATGCAAATTTTCATGAAAATATCTTAAACCGCGTGGACGTGTATAGGGCACAACATACATACATACATACATACATACAGACAGACAGACAGACAGACAGACAGACGGACAGACGAACGGACAGACGAACGGACAGACAGACAGACACCAAACGAGAAAAAGGCGGATTCGGCATCAGAAGGGTCCAAAACGGATAGAAAACTTGAAATGGGTCGAAAATATTGAATGTACAAACAAACACTCCATTCTTATTTACTTAGATATATAAAAGGATGTGTGTGTGTTTTATCTATACAAATCTACATCGTTTGACCAATACACACCAAATTTGATACACTTATACTTTCGAACACTGCGGAAAACGTAGGCTATTTCTTTCCTGTCTTCAGATCAATCTGTAGCCATGAATATTGGCACACAGGTAGTCCTTAAAGTGCCCGTCGAAGCCCCAATTTAAAAATATAAAGTTTGTTTTCATGCAATGAATGGACATGGACAAGGAAACTCGTTCTACAGGGTTTGTGTATTTGAAGGAAAATGTCGCAGTCATATTTTAGCTGTCGCGGTGGGAAACACTTTGTACAGGATGTGTATTTGAGTTAACACAGTGAAATGTCGCGGTCATATTTTAGCTGTCGCGGTGGGAAACACTTTGTACAGGATGTGTATTTGAGTTAACACAGGGAAATGTCGCGGTCATATTTTAGCTGTCGCGGTGGGAAACACTTTGTACAGGATGTGCATTTGAGTTAACACAGGGAAATGTCGCGGTCATATTTTAGCTGTCGCTTTCATATTTGAAACCCGAGCAACGCCGGGTTATTCAGCTAGCATTTGATAAAACATATTTTAGTTTATTGAATGCACATTACATGAATTTACCTTGCTTACATATTTAGACAAGTTTTATGCTAAAACATCTGAGTAAGTAAACTTAAAATCAACCATAGTTTGGTAGTTTTGGTAGCTATAGCATTAAAATTACTTGGATTAATTTACCGGTACTGTCGGAAAAATCAATTATTTTCCCCAAAATTATTCTTTTTACGGAATTTCAAATAAGATATTAATTTATTTTAAGCATTATTTTTTACTAGCAAAATACTCGACCCTACTCGGTTTGAATTGGTTTACTCCAGATTGAAGAGTTGATCAAAATACATAATGACTTCTGTCTTTCGTACAATAAAATAATTCTTTAAAAGAGACCCAAACCCCAAATTTTGAAAAAAAAAATTTCAAAAAGTGTGGTAGGGTCCACCAGAGTGGTTTTGCAAAGGGAGAAAACGTGACGTCACTCGGCGGAATCGGCGGGTAGAGATATACGGTTCTTACGCGTAAAACCTATGAACGACAAGCAGATTGTTTCGCTATTTCCTTTCATTGAAAGTCTTAAACAATGTTAATTAATATTGGGTATCTTGTATTGTCTATAAAGTTTTTTTTTCAGCATTTAACCTCTTGAAAATGCTTTTGTCATAAATTAAAAAGAAAATAAATAAGTTTTAAAAACAACTTACCGGATGAGGTGAAATATCGTCTAACATGGCGACAATTATCCTTTCATGTTGGTTTTTGCGATTTCTTAAAAATTTAATCTTAATAATTCGTTTTTTAGAGGCAAAGTTCATATATTTAATTAGGAAAAATGTTCTTGTTCTTGCAAAAAGTTTGAGAGCTGAGGAATTTTGCGCGGGAAATTTTTCCTGTAATATCTGTGTGAATTTATTTATCGCATCTTCACATTTATTTAAGTGCATAGGCCCATGAAAATGCACGAAACACTTTTCAAGTTCTTTAACCGTTGCAAACCAACATTCAGTTGGTAAAACTAAACCTCCTCGAGATAAAGCCCCGATCCATGTTTGATTATTTTCTTACTGAATATGTACATTATTATTTCCCAGGATCCCAGGATTTCGCATGCGCCTTAAAAGCAATGTAGCCGGCATTAAATCTTAATGTTTCGTTTGAGCAGTCTTCTCTTATGTTTAAAGATGATGCAACTGTTGAAGTTCCAGGAATTTCTGATGGTTGAATTCGGACATTATTTTCTAGTATTGAGTTTAATGACTGCATTGTACCTGTAAGTTGTGCGGCCATTCTCACATTTTGTCTTTCTGTGTTTCTAACTTGAATATGCCCCTAAGATAATTTTGGGCACACTTTCAATTCGCCCGAATCGAATTCCAATAACTTTTTGAATCACTTTTTTAGAGGGTAGTTTAATACCGCTATCTAATGTATGGTTTTGTGATAACTTTAGAAGATGAGGGAAATCAGCAAAACCCTAGATGTTTCTTGTTTTATCCATTGGATTTGAAAATGAACTGTTTGTTGGTGTTATCGATAGTTCATTCCAAATGCTGATGTTTTCCCCACCTAAATCTGACCCGACACCTAACATCTTAAATCCAATTTCTTCTAGTTTTTCTATTAATCTAAATAATATTAGTTTTGTCTTTTGCTGGTCAAAGTTATAATATATTGACTGCTTCCAATACTATACGAGACCTTTTGCCATGACAACTTGAACATTGACGTAGGGCCCTAATATTTAATCTTTTGCTGAATCGTAGCAAACACGAGAGTCAATATTCATTTCATCGAAACAGATAATTGTAAATTTTTCAGCTTCAGTCATGCTGTCGCCTTTAGTCTTCATGAAACTTAGAATTGGGGCTAAAACTCCTTCATAAAAGTCTAATCTTTTACACCATCTTTTCAAAGTTGTAATGGATGGTAGCGGCACTTGCCTTCAATCAAAACTTGAAGTTGTGAATCCGAGAAAAACTTTCCTACTATTCTTTTTATTTCTTCTTTTAATTTATATTTAAAATTTCGTTCTAAATTTCTCTTAGGATTATTTATTTTCAATATACAGAACCCCTTTTCTCTTTACAGATTTGAGTGCTTAATTTTTCCAGTTTTTTTTTTCCAATTGTAAGATGCAGTCCTTTAGCTTTTGATTCTCAACTTGCAATTCTTTGATTCTTTTCTGACTTACAACTTCAGTATCAAATATTTCTTGAAGTTTCTCATTCGGAATTTCCAGATTATTCAATTGTTTCTGTTTTTACGGAGATAGTTGAAGGATATTTTCTAGGGCTCGTTTGCTAATATTTCTGTTTTCTAATCTGTATGATGATCTGTTTGAAATCAGCTTCAAAAGGAATATTTTTAGAAGGTATAGCAGTTTTACTCAATACCTTCCTGCTATGAAATCCAAAAAGTTAATTCCTCAGATCCCGTTCATAGTCGTTTTCCGTAAAATGAACATAACTTATTCTCGAGTACTGAGGCTTGAAAGAATCTTTTCTTTTGCACTTTGTGATTCATACATTTTTGTAATACTCATCGGTGGGAAATCTATGAAACAGAACATCTGGTGTTTTCTTTTTGTAATTTTTGCAAGTTGCAACTTCACAGCTCGACATACTCGCTTTTAGAGACTTGTTATATAGAGCTCAAATAGATGAACTATCCTGTTTTCCGTTCAAATAGATGTAGAACTGTCAGTGGCACTTAAAACAAAGATACACAGAAAGGAAGTCAAAAATGTCTATTTACCTCGAAACATACATAACTCTGAATACCTGTGATCTACTTTTAAAACAGATGTATAATCAGGAAAGGTTCATAAAACAGTGAAAAAACTGTAAGGGAACTTCCAGTACTCAGATAGCAATGCTTTTCACTGTGACAAGGTCGAGGCACTTGCTCGCTGCAAACCTCATTCCACCACGTGACGTCATAAGCTCACCCCTCTTGTCGCGGAGCAGGGACAAAGGCTGACGGACCAACCTGTCCCCTTTACTAGCCTTGGACCAACCTGTCCCCTTTACTAGCCTTGAAGACGATGCATCAGATATTCAAGAACAAATGGACAAAATTTCAGAGTCGAAGAAAATTGCTACCAGCTGCTCTTTAACTTGTATTTGACCTTCCAACTACATAATCGACTGCCAACCATTGGCTTCGTTTTCCATGAAAACTTCCATTTATGCAACATTATATCATAGTGTATCTACCGATGGTTATTCTAAACATTTTAAATACCCTTAAGGGTGTAGACTCCTGGTTTTTCTATCAATCAGCGGAAACTAAATGACAAAATCCAGGTCCTCATGTAAAACATATGGTGACGCAATTGAAGGAAACACATTGAAAAAATAGCGCTAAATTTCGTCGTATGCGTATCACTACAAAAAGGCTCGTTCACAGAAAAAAATAGCTGTAGGAAAAAGAATGTGTGGTTTATACAGTGGTGGTTTATTTTAAAATAATACTGATCCAATAAAAAAAAATTTAGTTCATTAAGCAAGAAATGTATAATTTTTCAGTGAATTATCACAAATCACTCACTTGTCATCAGAGATAAAACTGGCTTATAAAAATATATACGAGTTTACAGTACAAAATCTTGTTTTGATAAAAGTTTCAATGTAATATAGAAATTACTAAAAAAATAGTACTTGCAAAAAAAAGTAAGTTGTTTTCGTTAACTTCTGTTGTATTTTGTACTTAAAATGCGATTATCTCAAAATCAGTTTTTTGCAATTTTGCCAAAGTTCAAAGTACTAAGGCTTTTTGATACATGCACTTAGAGTTAAACAGTTTACATTTTTTAGGTTTTGAATAACTGTTTAACAGACACAGGGAGAGTTTTTTTTATAAATAGTTCAGAAAAATTTATAAAAATTAATAAACATAAAAAATTGGAAATGTTTATAAAAATTTAACGTATAATGAGAAAAATATTTTTTTTAATGAAAACTCGGAATTAAATTTTTAAAAATTGCTCCCTAGGTCCTTTTCATATACTATAACAATATTGCAGAAATTTATTTCATTCAAAAAAATTAAAAATTGACAGAGGAGTAGGGTTTATAAAAAGTGTGTATTTCGGACTAAAAATATTAAAATCGTAATATAAAATATATAAGTGCAAATAAAAACTAATTTTTTTTATTGATTATTGATTTAAAATATGTGTTTGAGTGTCACTAAAAAATTGGTTAGGTAAAATGAATAATAAGAATTTTGTGTTTTTCCTTACGGGTCTCCCTTAACATCTTTCGCCATCTTTATAATTTCTAGAACTTACTTTAGACAGAAATCCTACGATTGCATATCCATTCATGTAATACATTTCACATACATCGCACCCTTGCAGTATGACAAAGCTACAAAATGACGAAAGTCGACATTGAGGTTACTACAATTAAGGGCGATTTTGAGGGAAATTTAGAGTTCCCTTTCTTAAGTTCTTTTCATGTTCAACTCAATTAATAAAAATGACGATTTACGGCGAGTGCTCTTGCACTCTTAGCTAACAAATCAATATTTTTTACTTGTGGCGCTCTTCCATCCGGCATGCGACATTGTGGAATTTCGCAATCTTCTCCACTCTTTAAAACAAAGAATTTTTTTTAATGTTTGAAAAGTTTGAAAATGTTTGTCTGTTTGTTTGTCTGGGTCTTGCACTCAAAGTCCTGACGAATCTATGACACTGACAGTAATGGGATTTGGCACACAGGTAGTCCAAAACTTTTGCAATTTTAGGGTCGCGGCGAATTTTAAAATTTAATATAGAAAATTTTTTAACGAATTTAATGAAATTTAATTATTATTGTTTTCTTTGGAATGCCAACGGCATAAAGATATGACAGATTATAACTTAATTTTTTACGTTTACGTTATGTAGTTCTTTTTTCTATCTCCTAGACCGTTAAAGATGGAGTAAAAATTTCAACGAATTTGAAATCTGCGGAAAAAATCACATGATATTGATACCTAAATATATGATTCTAAATAAGTAAAATTTTTAAAATGAATACCTTTTATATTTTCGCAGAGAATGCTACGTCACGCTAACATTCATGTTCCAAAAATAAACAGATTACATTTCCCGCCCTCTTACGATTTCAGTGAAAGAAAGCAAAGAAAATAAAAAATATTTTGGCTGGCTTTTTTTAGTTCTTTTTGTAAAATTGGGATCGTTAAAGATAGATTGAAAATTTCAATACCTTATACCAGGGCTCGAAATACCCGGGTGCACAGGTGCACTGTGCACATGAAAATAAAATTGTGCACCTAATTTTTCCCGCCAGGTGCACGCGGTGCACCTAACATTAAAAAAAAAAAGGGGGGGGACGTGTTTTATGTTATATGATGTTTGAACAAAATATTAGTATCTACCTTTCTCGCTTTAAACGAACGTAACTAAAATTCCTAAGTACACACTATGCAAAAACAAAATCACTGGGTCGTAACGTGTTTATATAGGAGGAAGGTTTACTTGGTGTCACTGCTACCAGAACTCCATGATCAAACTTTTTCCAGATGGTTCTGTTGAAGCGACTGTCGCGAAAGCCGAAGGGAGAACTTAGATCACTTGAACACCCGCGAACGATAAGCATCATCCAGCATTTCTGTAAACACTTCGTGTTTCAATAAACTGTAAAGCCGTAGGAATTCTTGAGAATTATCTAGCAACTACACATCGTAGACAAATATTTTCATTATTTATCTTTAAACTCATATTTTATCTGCTTAAAATATAGTGTACTCGTTTATTTTTTATGTGTTTTTTGTCCACCAATGTCTGATGATGACTACTATTTGTTAGTAATATTTTCGCAGATAAAAAATTGTTTACATTTTTTCATTTACTATCTACTACTAACCTATCTAAACATACCCAACTAATAAAGTAGTTTATATTAAGTTAACGCTCTTACATTACGTTTTTTTTTTAATATGCACCTAAAATATAATCTGTGTACCTAATTTAAAAACTTAGGTGCACAAAGTGCACCTGTATTAAAAATTCTATTTCGAGGCCTGCCTTATACGCTTAATTTTCTTTTAATAAATAATTTTTCAATTAAATATTTATACTTTTTGGTTTGCGAAGCAAACTACCACACGGGCAATGTGACCTCTACGAAAAGAACTGTCACGGGCAACGCCCATTTGGACAGATTTGAAATTTGCGGAAAATTTTACACCTTACAACCCGACATTGACCGTGGTGTTGGTTTGCTTCGCAAACCAACGGGTACGGGCACGGGCAACACCACGGGTACGGGCAACACCACGGGTACGGGCAACGCCAGGCTAGCCATGCAGTGGCTAGTAATGTATAAAATAAAACACATTGCAACCAAATATTTTGAATAAAATTCATGTGATGCCTGTACAAACACACAAACATAAAATAGAACACAGAACAAAAAGACGGAACGACCGACTAACGAAACCAAGTTCCGTCACTAAATAAAGATAAGTACTCACAGTATGCAAAGTTTCATGAAAATATATTAAACCGCGTGGACGTGTATAGGGCACACACAAATACATACAGACATCAAACGCTCAAGAGGCGAATTTGGGATTACAAGGGTCCAAAACGGATAGAAAACTTGAAATGGGTCGAAAATATTCAATGTACAAACAACTCCATTCTTATTTATATAGATTTTGAGAAATGTAAACAATTTCCGACCATTCGGGACCGACGATATTTTTCAACGAACGGGAACGAAGCGGAAAGTCGTGTTGGTTGATCAAGTGCAGTGATATTTTCTGTTTTTTTCGCTCGAAGTTAATTTTAAATTTTTAAATTTTGTCCACTTTTTAGCTGTAAATTGTGGAAACTATGTGGCATCCCTAAGTCAAAAAAAAAAAATTAACGCAGAGCAGCTTTTCCTTTTGCCAACTTTACTTAAGTAATATTTTTTACATTGCGATTCCTTTTCATCTCACGTAATAATGCCACAAATTATTCGATTTAAAGGGGCATGTAAGTCCTAATAAAGCAAATTAAGTGAAAATTTTCCGTTATTGAAAGAAAGTTAATGCTAAAAAAAAAATCTGAATTAGGTCTTTTGAAATATTAAAAATTCATTGTCATAGTCACAGAAGGTCAGTGTAGCTTATTTTACTAGTTGAAGCTATATCTAAACAACTTAGTACATGTATAAGTTCTAATAATGTTATAAATTATTCGATTTAAAGGGCATGTAAGTCATAATAAAGCAAATTATAAAAAAAAATTTGGCGTTATTGAAAGAAGGTTATTGTTAAAAATATCTGAATTAGGACTTTTGAAATATTAAAAATTCATTGTCATAGTCACAGAAGGTCAGTGTGGCTTATTTTACTAGTTGAAGCCATATTTAAGCAACTTATATGTATATGTTAAAAGTTTATAGAAAATAACGTTTTTTTTTTTTAAAGAAAAGAAATGTCAAATCGATTTACCATTTTAAAAAAATGGTAATAGGCTACCTTTGTTGGTCTGTATTGAAAACATTCAATTTAAAACAAGTTCTTTAATTATTAGAGGTGTCACAACATGGAATTAAAAAAAAAAAAAAAAAAAAACGTTTACGCTATAAAAAAAACTTTGTAAAGAATATCTTAAAAATTAATTTTTCATCCTTTCCAAGATGGCGAACTTCGATGCCTCATACCTATGAAATAGTGCCACAAGTCAATATACAGGGGTTGACCAAAAATATGGAAATACCTCGTGAAATGCATGATTGAAAAGAAATGTTTATTCTATTGAAATGTGTATGAGGCATTGGTGTTTTCGCCTACTGTTGCCACCTATACAACGTCGTAAATACGCTGCGCAAGTCTTTCCTTGTCGGGGCACTGTTATGTGAAGTTGTAATTGCGTCATGTCAGAACTAACAGACTTCGAACGTGGGCAAATTGTCAGAGCTTGTCTGGTGGGTGCTTCCGTAAGCAAGGTAACCAAAGTGTTTAGGGTTTCAAGAGGTACTGTATCCAAGATTTATTCCGCATATTTGAAAAGCAGAAAAACAACATCCGCTAAATCACAGCGCGGACGAAAGTGTGTGTTGAGTGATCGTGACAGACGATCATTAAGGAGGATTATGACAAAAATAAAAAGATCAAAGCTGCAAAAGTTACTTCTGAAATGAATATCGTACTCACAAACCTTGTGAGTACCAAAACAATAAGAAGGGAACTCTATACGCTGGGTATTTCTGGCCGAGCTGCTATTCAAAAACCATTCATGAATGATGCTACTGTCTGTAACTGGAAAAAATTGGTGTTTAAGTCATGGTGCATGGACTATGGAGCAATAGAAGACAGTAATTTTTTCGGATGAGTCTTGTTTCACACTGTTTCCCTCTTCTGGCTGAGTTTACGTCTGGCGAACGCCATCCCAAGCCTATAATACAGACTGCTTGTAGCCAAGAGTGAGACATGGCGGGGGTTCTGTGATGGTTTGGGCAGCCATATCGTAGTTTTCTGTGGGCCTCATGATAATCTGCAAGGGCACATTAAGACCATGGATTATGTGAACATTTTAGCTGATCAAGTCCATCTCATGGTACAAATTTTGTTCCCCAGTGGTGATGGCGTTTTCCATGACGACAAAGTCCCTGTTCACACAGCTCACATCGTCTAGGACAGGTTTTCTGAGCACGAGGATGATTTATCACATCTTCCCTGGCCACCACAGTCACTAGACCGCAATATTACTGAATCTTTGTGGTCTATATTAGAGAGGAAAGTGCGTGATCGCTATCCACCGCCATCATCGTTATCTGAACTTTCCACGGTTTTGTAGGAAGAATGGTACAAGATTCACTTGGCACGCATACAGGCACTGTATTTATCCATTCCGAGAAGACTGCAAGCTGTTTTGAATTCCAACGGTTTTCCTACACCATATTAGGCCAGGTTATATATATTTTTAGGTGTTTCTATATTTTTGTCCAACCCCTGAATATTGGTTGGTAAATTATGTGTGCGAGAGTATTCGCTGAATATTCGTCATTTTTACGAATTGAATTTTACAGGAACAGTGCCGAGATTGGTTCGAAAGATTAATCTAATGTTAAGCCTTAAGCAACCTTATGAGTTGACCCTATTCGCCGTAGTTCACTGAGTGAATTACTGTCTTTAGTGATTTAAAATCTGCCTGAAGTAATAACAACTCAAAATGTGCCCAAGGTATCAATTCACTTCTGAATCAACTCATTTGCTTGGAGAAAATGTGCACTAGTCAGTGGAATTGGAGGAAAGGAAGCTGTAGATCAACTGACAAAGGAAGAATTAAATGCTGAAAACGTAATAAGTCTTACTGATGCTTATGATTTGGCAAAATACAAACTCACGTCACAAAAAATTATAATAAAACAATAAATTTAAGAAATTATGAGCTATAGATAGAAAAAACCACCACCACAATATCCAGACTGAGAACAGGACATTTTAAAGGCACGACAATTAACAGTGATGGAACCAGAACGTGACGTATAGACATTGTAAGAACTGTCTGGGTGTTGAGCTCATACCTAATCGTATATTCACCTGCCCTGTAATAGTAGCTTCTCTTCAAACCATCGATTACCATCCCGAAGAACAGCTTTATAACGAGATAATAATCGACATCGCCAAAGCTGTGCAAAATGTACACGGCGACAGCTTACGCAGAAATGGACATGATAACATATTCGCCGAGGTATCTTTTCTCCTCAAAGACTATACAATACAAATTATTTCAAGTCCAAAGTTAAAAAGGAGTGCAAAATGTAGAACTGATCCACAATCCAGGTAACTGTGTGGTAGGGATGCGACATAGACAGTAAAACATCGATGTTCAAAATTAAAACATCGATGTTGATAATACATCGCTCCAAAAACATCGATGTTTCGAAACATCGATGTTTTTAAAATTCAGTGTATTTAAACTTTTTTACCAATTTCTTAAAACTGGTTTAGCAACTAGTGATGCCACAGCGACAGCAAAACTTCTATGTTCAAAATTAACATCGATGTTGATAGTACATCGCCCCCAAACCATCGATGTTTTTAAAATTCAGTGTATTTAAACTTTTTTCCCCACTTCTTAAAATTGGTTTTGCACCTAGTGACGCGACATCGACAGCAAAACATCGAGATTCAAAATTAAAACATCGATGTTGATAATACATCGCCCCCAAACCATCGATGTTTTTAAAAATTTAGTGTATTTAAACTTTTTTCCCTATTTTTTAAAACTTGTTTAGCAACTAGTAATTCTACATCGGCTCCAATACATCGATGTTTTTTATAAAACATCGACATCGATGTCGCATCCCTACTTTTCAGATCCTTCACAATTGGACACTGATCAAATAGCTGATAATAAAAATTATGCTACTTGGTTATTTTTAAAATTTTTGTAACGGTACTTTTTTCATTTAAAAATAAAACATCGACAACGTAAAAACATCGACAAGTATAAACATCGATGTTACTAAAACATCGACTCCAATACATAGATGTTTTTTAAAAAACATCGATGTTTTGAAAACATCGACATCGATGTCGCATCCCTACTGTGTGGATGATGCAAGGCGGTTGCCTTAGAGCAGTGGTGCGAAACAGTGGGTCGCGACCCCACTAGGGGTCGCGTGAAATTTTTTTGTGGGTCACCAAATTCAAAGAAATTTATTTGAAAATAAAAAATATAAGGCTTTTCTTCAACAAGTATCAGGCACCAGTAAAATAGTGAAATAAGATAATATTTATAAAAAAGAACTGTATTTTTTATGAAAACAATTGTATGTATTAGTATACTAGCCACTGCTTGGCTAGCCCGGCATTGCCCGTGACCGTGATGTAAGGTATTAAGCTGGTGTAAAACTTTCCGCAGATTTCAAATCCGTTGAAGATATATTCAATTAAAAAATTATTTATTTAAAGAAAATCATATATTTAGGTATCAATCTAAACTGAAATTTTCCGCAGATTTCAAATCCGTTGAAGATATATTCAATTAAAAAATTATTTATTTAAAGAAAATCATATATTTAGGTATCAATCTAAACT
This sequence comes from Metellina segmentata, assembly GCA_947359465.1. Lineage (NCBI taxonomy): Eukaryota > Metazoa > Arthropoda > Arachnida > Araneae > Tetragnathidae > Metellina > Metellina segmentata. The sequence continues at coordinate 19,057,161 of OX375884.1, read as the reverse complement.
GAAATTTTCCGCAGATTTCAAATCCGTTGAAATTTTTACTCATTTTAAACGATCTTGGAGAGATAAAAAAAGAACTTTGACTTCAGTTTAAAGATTTATCGTCGGGCTGGGAAATCAATTGCGCAAAATCAAAGCGGAAACAAAAAATAATAATTTTCTCCGCGTTTTGCGGATGAAATAAAACTTGGCATGATTCCAAACCCTGACTGCAAGGTCGCATGAGTAGAAAAAGTTCTCCGCGTTTGAAAAACCGATGGAGAATAAAACCATGAATTTCATTTAAAAATCTTCTATATTAAATTTTAAAATTCGCCGCGACCCAAAAATTGCGGACTACCTACCGTGTGCCAAATCTCATAGCTGTAAGTGCCATAGATCGTCAGGATTTTGCGGCCTTGAAACAGACAAACAGACAAACAAACACTTCCTTTTATAATAGTAGAGATAATACCTATACTTCGGCAACCGTAAGACCGAACAGACATAGTGATAAAAGATAATTGTTAATTTGATATGTCCTTTACCTGCTCTCTGATGGTATTCATATGCAAATTGGGTCGGTCTGACGTTTAGCACTGTGACCAGTTTTACTACAGCTTTTTCAATTTATCTTTGAATCACATTGAATTCTTGTGATGTAAGAGTTCAATTTATACCCATATGCATAAATAAAACCATTGCTACATAAAATTATATGCAGTATTCAGGTAGTACACAAATTGGGGTGGGGGGGCATAAATGAAAATAGTTTGCGCACCACTGTCTTAGAGCATGAGTACCTTTTACAAAGTTGGGGAAAAGAGAGAACATGAGAGAATGATAGACCATGCGCAAGAACCCATTGCGCATATTATCTGGACTGGATACTGGCCTCAGAAGGCAACATTGGATAGGGGAAAAGTCTGTGCAGAAGGTACACATTGCGCATGACAAACGCTATTGGTTTATGAACCAACCACAGAAAGAAACAGCCGCGGTAGCTCAGTCAGTAGAGCGTCGGGCTCGCATCGGAAGGGTTGTGGGTTCTGTCCTCACCGGAGCCTGAAATTCTGATGGTTGCGTGATCGGCGCTTAGACCTGGCTAAAGACCGTCGTGTTCTTTAATGGTGGCTGGGGCACGTTAAATAGGTCGTGGTCACAAAGTCCCCCATGTTCCCATACCAAATCAGTACCTCTGGGGGTACCTGATCAGGGGGTTATCGGCCTCTGATTGGGATCTAAATTACGATATGTATGAGTGAATGGATGTGTGAAAGGGACCTTCCTGTAAAACGGATGTGTCATGTATGAAGAAGTCCGACCCTCCGGGGCAATGGCACCCCCAATTGGGCCATATATGGCCCGCACGACAACAACAGAAAGAAACTGCTTGATGCTCAAAGGAAAAGGTATCAACAATCGGCATTTTGCGGTGAAAATCAAGGATGTTAAAATAGAAACTGATGTCTCACTCAGATAGACGATAAAAAAAAAACGTCATGATTGCTTCAGGTTTTATTTATGTTTTTTTCTGCACAGAATTTTTTAATTTTTAATTAGAAGTTGCCGAGCTTTCATGGAAGATACAAAAATGAGGTATTGACAACATTGTTCAAGAATCTTTCCTCTCCAAAAATTAATTTTCTTAACTTTTATCGATTCTTTTTTACATTTCAGCCCCTGCGGCTTACCAGCTCTGATGGCAAGGAAGCACCTTAAGCTCCGAAGTAACCACTTTTTAGTTCTTATCCATACAGTTTATTATACGCGATTGTTACCTGTTTTTTAGTCGCAGATACAAAGAGCGGCTTCAACATCATTTGGCCAGGTTTAAAAAAAAATTCTAGTTTCACCTCTGGCTGCATTTATTCATTTGAAAATATATCATTCCATTTCTCTTTCATAAGCTATGATAAATAGTATGCATGAACAACAACGTTCGAGAATATTTCATCGCCCAAAGTGAAATCAGTAACTCTTTTTTTTCCATTTCAACTTCTGCAGCTTAACTTGTAACTGCTGGCATGGGTCTCACAGACCCCGAGTGCTTTTTTGACAGGTCGTTTCCACCACTTAAAGTGAATATTGGTCCCTGTCCTATTCAGTACCTTCCTACTACGTCCAACAGAAGCCACATTCCAAGACTAGTTTGGCTGCCCCAACTATTTTGTGTTTTACACTATTTGCATTTTCCCACGTAGTCTCTTAGATCCCTTCACAGCATTTGCGTTACCGTTCTTGTTGAATGAAATAATCTAAGTTTGAGTAGGGAATTTCGGAAGAGATCCTAAAATGGAAACAAACTTTACTAAAAAACGACCTGTGTATCTTACACAAAAAGAAAATTCAGGATATTGTTGATAATTGGTCGGAAATAGAGTACTGGGACAGTGAAATTTCGGATAATATTATTGAAAGCGAACACGAAACGGATTCGGAAATTTATGCAGATGAAGACATTTTAAGTGCGTCTTCACAAGAAGAATATTTCTACGGAAAAAATAACTTCAAATGGGATGCCAGGGGGTGGGGGGAACCTACATAGTTTTACAGTTTTCAGGGTTGAAACGTCCTGCAAAATTAGGTCCGAAAGCTGAGTCTGAAGAGAAATGGAATATATATAACTTATATAGTAATATAAATTGTATTTTATGTTAAGAATCGAATATCTAAATTTAAAAGTATAAATAATAATTATCTAAAGAATCTTTCATTAATATATTATTTTAATCAACTTTATACGCACTTTAGTGAGAGAGGTCTGAGAGAACCCTCCACACTAGTTACGAGACGGTTTGTGACACAGTAGTTGAGGGTTAACAGTTTCATTTAGTAAGAAAATAATTTTTCACTTCGAAGTACGTAATTTTTAGTTATTTCTCTTCGAGTTTTCTGAACGCGATTGGTACCTGCTCCTTGCGTTGCAGATGAGAGCTATAACAAACTATTGAGCAGAAGGAAATTAATACCTCCTTAGGGCATGAATAAGTCTTTATTATGAGACGTATTCAAGGTATTAGTGGGCATCGACTTCTGAGGTTCATCTAAAGCATAGAAATTTAAAGCATAGAATCTAAAGCATAGAATAGAAGTTAAAGAGTATAATTTTTTCTCCCTTCGTTTCCTCAGAACAGTTTTTTGACAGTGTTTCACTTGTAAACTGATGATAGAACTTTTAAAATCTTTCTAAATGCATAAATATTTTATATATATGAATGATATAAAACTGATATTTTTGAAAACAATTTTCTTCTTCATCCACCCAATTTCGAAACTCCAAATCTTTTCAACCAACTCTGTTTTGATACCTGCTGAAAACAAGCTACCTTTGATCTTTCAATTCTAAAGAAACGTCGAGATTTGCTCTGTTTACGAAACGGAAAATTCATCATAGACAAGTAAACAAGATCAATACAATTGCATATTCGATGAAACAAGAGGCTTACTGTATTTTCACTACCAATAAACACAAAGGATGGAAAAATTTTATTTATTGAAAACTATTTCAAAAATAACTTGAAACCGAATGATCTTTTTGCGTCCGTTTCTTCTTCCGACGGGTACTACCATTAAATTTGAGTTATTTTCCAAATTCGGTTTTTTGAGGGTCGTAAGTTCGAAACTGGGCCCAATCAAAGATCGTTATGCACGTGGGGGCTGCTGCTCGTTAAATCTGTCGTGGCCTCAAACTTCCCTACGCTGACGGGGTGTGTTAGTTTGGAGAGTGGGGTGCCGGTTCAGGCTTTGACCTCGTCATCTGACCGTGGTTCAAAGCCTTGAGGTTTTGTCCTAGAATCTTTCCCTTCTGGAGTGATCCCGGACCGTCGTCGATAACCCGTTGTGGGGCTTCAGTGAAACGTCAATTAACTACCGACCTACCAATAGCCCTAAGTAGTGCTCCAATATGACTTTAATTCAACTACCTAACAGACTAAATCTATCATGAAGTGCCAACCAACCAGTAAAGTGGTTAAGGTGTTAGCCTCTAGATAGGAAGGTTCCTGGTTCGAATCCGGGTCCGGGCATGGATGTTTGTAAGCGTATGGTGTAGGGGCGGCTGGTGCACTTTAAATCTGTCGTGGCCGAAAGTCCTCACGTTGGGTTGGTGTGGAAGTTTGGAGAGTGGGGTGCCAGCTGAGGTGTTGCTTCGTCATCTGACAGTGGTTCAAAATTACGAGGTGTTGTCCTTGGATCTTTCCCTTAAGAGACTGATCCCGGACCGTCGTCAATAGCCCGTGGTGTTGCTCTAGTACGACGTTAACTAAAATTACCAAATTAATATCATGAAGTTTAAGCTCTTGTTGATCGAATTCGGTTGAGAGAGGGTTTTGAGAGTTCGCAACTAGGTTCAACCTAAGACTTTCATGTTCACGGGGGCTGGTGCTTGTTAAATCTGCTGTGACCTTAAATGTCGTCATGTTGGTGCAATCTGGAAGTTTGTAGAGTGGAGTACCAGCTCAGGTGTTGGCCTCATCATCTGATCGCTGATCAAAATAACGAGGTATTGGGATTTCAGGTTTAATCCCGGACCGTCGCCAATAACCCGTTGCGTTAATCCAGTGCGACCTTCATTGAAACGTTGACGTTAAAACGGTGGCAAGCGCCCAAACTAAATTTTACAGGACAAGTAAGATGAAGGTTTCACTTACCTTCTTGGAGACAATATTGAACAAGTTTCCGTTAGTGGCATCTTGTGGGTATTTTCGGAACTACTGGACTTCGTGAGTTACGAACTTACCTCGTTTTCAGTGTTACTGACACTTACCACCTGTTCAATGTCAACACCTCAATTAACTACCTACCTTTTGGTTGAATTTTATGACACAAGGTTCATATTTGGCGAAGTTGCTCTAAAGAAAACAGGCAAGATCAAAGAGGCATGTGCAGTCGGGGGGAGGGGGACGAACCACCCCTATTCATTCGTGCAATCTTAACAGTAGAGAAAATTCAAAGTTGGCGTTTGAGGAGAACTAACATCTCTAATATTATAAAAGGAAGTGTTTGTCTGTTTGTTTGTTTGTTTCTTGCACGCAAAGTCCTGACGAATCTATGGCACTTACAGTAATGGGATTTGGCACACAGGTACTGCAAATTTTATGCAATTTTAGGGTCGAGGCGAATTTTAAAATTCAATCTAGAACATTTAAAAATGAATTGAATGAAATGTAATCATTATTGAATGCAACAGCATAGAAGAGATCACAGATTCTAAATTTATTGTTTTCGTTTCAGTTTTGATTTTGCGCGAAGGAATGATTTTCCAGCCAGACGATAAAAACAAATAATCTTTTAACTGGAGTCACTCAGTTCTTTTTCTATCTCCTAGACCGTTAAAGATAGAGTAAAGATTTCAACGGATTTGAAATCTGCGGAAAATTTCACTTTAGAACGATACCTAAAATAGGATTTTCTGTAAATAAATAATTTATAAATTGAATATATCTTTTATATTTTCGCAAGAGATTGTGACGTCACGTGAACTTTGCTTTCCGAAAATAAACAGATTACATCTTCTGCCCTTCGCGTTAATAAAAAGAAACATAATACATTTCCTGCCCTATTATTCCATTTCAGCGAATGAGAGCAAAAAATAAATAAAAACCATTTTGACTGGGATTGTTAAGTTATTTTTCATAAAATCGGAATCGTTAAAGATAGTTTGAAAATTTCAACGGATTTGAAATCTGCGGAAAATGTTACACCAGATTAATACCTTACACCATGGGCACAGGCAACGCCGTGATTGCCACGCAGTGACTAGTTTTCAAAAATCCAAACAGCATAAAATTTGCATAAGGGGCCGTTTTCATTTTTAAACTGAGCACCTTCATTATTTGCAATGGGAACCTCCAATTTCGAATCTATATCAAAATTTAACTTCAGATACCAAATGTCATGTCATTAGGTCTAACCGTTTCGAAGTTATGAGGACAGAAAGATTCGAGCTCCTAATGTTAAATAAGTTTCTTAGACATTTATGGATATCTTCCTAAATACGTAATATTCCAAGAGATGATATTTTGTAACCATGTTGCTGTTAAACAAACCAAATAAAATCCACCAATTTAAAAATAGTTTTTAGTATGCAATAATTACTATTAAATTAATGTTTGAAAAAAATTATGAATTGGAACCTTATTATATTTTGATGGGAATCGATTCAGAAGTACTTCTAGGTTTGTCCGTGCAAAAGTTTTAATCTCATTCCGATAATTAGCTTATGAGCTACATTAAATTTTCCTCATTATTGCGATTTTAGGGGCCAACCAAAAGTTTAGAAAGCGTCTGGCAAATCTCGGATAATAATTCTAGGATCGTCTACAGTTGCATAATAAATACAGTAATGTAATTATTGAATTGTTTTCACTGGCATAAAATATGATTCTCGGTTTGCTGAAAAATATGTTTGAAATAGTGTTCAAATTTAAAATTCGGGTACGATGTAATTTTGAATCATGGTCAGATGATGAGATCACACATAGGGATTGGTACTGTGTTAATAAGTCTATCTAATCAGTATGTATTTTTCCAAAATCGGCTGAGTGAAAGTAGGTAAAAAGGATATTATTCAATTGACGAACAAAACGTTTATTTTAGCATTAGAAAATCAACTTTATTAATAATTATCCATAGGTAGGAAATCAATCACAAACAATAAGTTATAGGAACTACTAGTAGAAAGCATTAAACGATTGATGATATATGATCAGTCTTACTAGTTTCCACACCAAAAAACATCAGTTTGTTTTATACGTAGTAAATTTCTATTTATCTAAAATTAAGTAGTCTCTATTTCTAATGTCGTTGAGCAAATGACATATAAATTGCACCAACCTTGTCTGAAATTAATACTCTTCTCCATTTACTAAATATACCTTGCACTCTCCAGTGGATCCCAGCTCATGTTGGAATTGAGGGGAACGAATGTGCAGATGCCCTTGCAAAGGAAGCACGCGACAAAGATCAACCTCGAGTAGTCACCTGCGCAGATGCGAATGCCGTCGCCAGGCGAAGGATCTACAGCCAGCATTTTAGCAAGGCAACAATCCCCGATCTAAACTGCCCAAGAAACCTCTCCTCTACAATAGCTAGGCTACGTACTGGACATTTCAAAGGCATGAAGATTTCACGAACTAATATAAAATCCTATCCCATCTGCAGGTACTGTCCCCAATCGCAACTAACTCCAGATCATGTTTTCGACTGTCAAGCCATTATCGGTTCCCTCTTTCAACTTGGAGCACCCCCAATCGAAATCCTCCATAGCCATCGAGCTCCAGAACTTGCAGATCTTGTCACCAAGGCTTTTGGAGGACTCTAAACTTTTGCACTAGTACTATATGCATAAACACGACAACAACAACAACAACCAACCTTGTCTTATACTAACATAAAAAGTATAATCTTTGGCAGTTTTGGTCAACATGACAAAAAAGGGAACTCTTAATTCTTCTTAATTGCTTAAATCAAAGTTGAAAGTAATGAAAATCACGTTTAAGTTTAAAAGAACGATCTTGGGAAGCAAATTGTACTAATTGTGACTTCCCCCAACCAATTTCTCAATGAACTGCAAATATAACCACCAACGACCGAGAAGGCCCTCTCAACTTCGACACTAGTTGGTTTAACCGTCATCAATTAGTCGTACATGCAAGACAAATATTTTCATTTGACTCCCTCTATTTCACATGAAGTCGTTTTTTTCTACAGTATTTTCTCAAAATATGTTTCTTTTCTAAAGTTTTGTCTTTTTGCAATAGTCTTCATTTTCTTGCAGAATTTGCTTTTCTAATTCCTCTTTTAATGTTAAATTAGTTTGCAATGAAAGTGAGTTGGAATTTTAAGCTTTCTTCTGCTGCAGGTTCCACATTTTTGTTGTCATCTTTAATGACTTGGTTTAATATTTTTTCATTTCCTGTCGCATAAGATTCTTTTTTGGCATAAGAAACGGATTGTCAGCTCGTCTCATGTTTGATAATTTTTTTGTTGGATTCTTTAAATAAAGTAACATTCCTGTTATTATATCGTGCAACGACGTTATTTTGCCCTTACACGCAGTGCCTCAGATAATTCAGCGCTTAAGACAATGTCTTGTTTTTCCAGCTTTTCTAAAATGAATTTTAATGTTGTTCCAGCAGTGAAAAGGGTCGCATCTCTTCTGCATAGTGACTCCATTGCCAATTTAAATGTCTGCAAACAATGAATTAAATCTTTCATTGTTAACCACACTCTTGATCGGTAAATGTTATGTCAGATTGTATATCAATTAAAGATTTTTCTATGCATACTTTCAGATTATAAAATCATTCGATCATACAGTACTAAGATCCAAATCCGGAATCCTCCGGACCTCGGCCATTCCGGATTTCAGATTATTTGTACATTTTTTGTCAAAAAAAATCCCCTTAATCTAACCTCCCTGCAATTGTAAAATAGCAGGTATATAAATAGGAATAATTTTTAAAAAAGGAAAAAACCTTTTTAATACAATGCAACAAATTTTATTTGCAAATCTTCTCATTTTTCTGTGTGGTATTTACTCTGAACACGTCCGTTATTTTGCGTTGTACTATCAGTCAGGTCCAGGTTTGACTCCTTGTTCTTTAAAAGTTATCGGAAAGATGTAAAAAAAAAAAAAAAGAGTAAAACATAAAAATAAAACGCCGGTTAGCAAAACGTCTAGATTTCAGACAATTCTGGATTTGGGACTTTGTACTGTACTTAGAAAGCTGTTCTAGCGTGTGCGACAATCCAAAATGAGACTTAATTCTTTGCCTGTTTCTTCTTTCACATACTTTTGAAGGTATGTATCATATTTGGTAGGCGACTTTTTGAATAAGTTTACCACTTTCCCCACTTTTTGAAGACGATAACTGTATTTAAGGATTAATTCAATGCTTGAAAAATCAGGATGATATGATGTTGATGAAATTATGTTGATGCAGTGTTTTGTTTCTAAATGTACTCTTAAACCTTTGTAAGTTTCCTTCATTTCAGTAGGTATCCTTTCTTCGTCATAAATATTATTGATAATTTAATTTATTGCTAGAATTCTCCAAACTGATGATTGAAAAATATAAAATCGATTAATTCACAATCGATTGCTTAATAAACGATTTTGCAACTTTAAAGTTGGGTTTGAATATTCAATTATTTAGTTTTTTTTAAATTGGATTTATCGGATAATGACCGGATCAGATAGATATTGCTGGATCCGGTAGGTAGCCAAACGATGCCGGATCCGCCGGATCGGATGGCAGTCCCTAATCACTCATGATCTGGCTACCCACTCTCCAAACTTCCACACCACGCCTACCGAGCTTAAATAGAAAGAACCTTTTAATATGTGCACAAAAGCAAAATATTCCTTGAGTAATATGCCATTGAGTTTCCATAAAATTATTATGCTTTTATGACAACAAACAGAAAAAACAGTCATATACGAGGTAATTCAAAAGGTCTTAGACAGACTTTAATTTAAATAGTTTCAAAACGAACCAATTTTACACAGGAACATGTAGCTGCAAATGCCACCGGGAGTTGCTAGAAGCATAGGAAGATTAAAAAAAATGAAGGATACACAAAAGTTAGGTACCACATTATGTTTAGTAGACATGCGTTTTCAAAATTAGAGGTGTTCAAAGTTTCTTCCATCAGCATCGATACATGCCTCGCAACGGTCAACTTGTTCCTTTGTGCTGGAGATCCCTCACGCACAAGTGCCGAATGGTCTGTTAGGAAACCGTTCCCGGTAGCGATTTTCCAAACCCTCATAGGTACTACAACTGGGGGCGGGGCTAACCGTAACGGCCAATGATCGCGAGCACTGGATAGGAATCTCCTTCACTACGCTAAAGACAACTAAAATCCTGTCTGATCCTGTTTGCAGTGTAATAAATGAAACATTTAAATAATTTTTCTGTTTTCTTCTTCTTTTTTTTTTCAGATCCATGGCTATGGGTGGGTAGAGGTGGGAGCCGAAAATTGTATCCTTTTATTATATAAGTTAATAATTATATAAGTTAGTGTTTTATGTATGCTTTTTGTTACATCAGAATGGTCCTAAACCAGGGGTGGATACGACACCATCATCCTAAAGCAAAGAGGACGGCAGAGGGGCGGAAAAATATCAGCTGGTAGTGAGTTCAGGAGTGGTTCTTAGATTATTTATGTAAAATCAACACAAGATTGGAAAAATATAAAAAGGGTATTAAAAATTAGGAGTAATTTAGAATCAAAAGGAATTAAATTGGAATTTTTTTTAAATAATTTGGAGGATCTAAAAATTTCTCCACCAGCTGGGTTTGAACTCGGGAAGCCATCCTCTGCTGCCGACGCCAAACTGAAAGTAGGTGACTTTAGCCATTAGGCCATTGTTGCTTCACGAAAAGAAGCTCTTTAAAAGAAGAGATCATTTTATATTTGGTTGATTTCAGTCTCATTGGCCGTTATGGTTAGCCCCGCCCCCAGTTGTAGTACCTATGAGGGTTTGGAAAATAGCTTCCCGGTACAATCGCACGGCGATTCGCCCGTTCTCATTCTCTGCCCCGTATGTTAAGTGCACATCTGCTATTCCAGAATTACTGTAACGATGCATTCTATGCCTCCAAAGTCAACCCCTCGAATGACGATGTCTCACGCTGACCTACTCAATTTCTAACAAACAATGCCCCTTAGCACACTCGCGTGGCGTTTGCTTCTATGTGAACATAAGTAAATACGATTTATTTTTTTATTCCCGATCTACCTTTAACCATTTGACTACGGCTATAGATGTAACTGGCGCGATTCTTTCTTAGCACAATTCTTATAACTTTGAGGGTACAACTGCTGTACTGGCTGTAGTCTAAATTCTCTCTTGGAGTGATTCTTATAGCTTTAAAGGTATAACTGCTGTACTGGCCGTAGTCTAAATTCTTTCTTAGCGCAATTCTTATAACTTTGAGGGTACAACTGCTGTACTGGCTGTAGTCTAAATTCTCTCTTGGCACGATTCTTATAACTTCCAAGGTTGCCGAGCGATTCTTATAACTTCCAAGGTAGCCGAGCGATTCTTATAACTTTTAAGGTACAACTGCTGTACCGCTGTAGTCTAAATTCTTTCTTGCCTCGATTATTATAGCCTTGAAGGTACAACTGATGTACTGGCCGTGGTCTAAATTCTTTCTTGGCGCGATCAAGGTACAACTGCTGTACCGACTGTAGTCTAAAATCTTTCTTGGCGCCATTCTGGTAACTTTCAATTTACAACTGCTGTGTGGCCGTAGTTTAAATTCTTTCTTGGCGTGATTCTTATAACTTTTAAGGTACAACTGTTGTTCCGGCTGTAGTCTAAAGGTTAATACCCGACCTACCTTAAGTAATAAGACCTTTTGTACTACCCTGTATATTGCACTATATTCTAGGGAGCTAACTTCTATTAGAAAAAGGGATTGAGCTATAGTATCCCTCTCCTGAATAGTCTTTCTTGATAAAAAAAATATAAAATTAACTAATCACTTATTTATTCTGTGTTTTGGGCCCCTCTAAAGCTTGGTACAAATAATTACTCTACATATAACAAAATGGTAACTTCAGTATAATCCACGCTGCTTGTAGAACATGTTGTGAAAAAAGAGCCAAACACAAGACATTGTCAAGTAAAAAAATGTCATGAAACGGGGAAAAGAGAGGGATTGGGGAATAGAGTAGATCGATAAGACCAGAAAAAGATCGCCTGGGTATCCCGGGAGTAAGACTCAAGTGTTTACTGAAGACAGTAAACACCATGGGAAAGGAAAATATCACTAAAGTACTTCAGGTCCGTGAAACCCGAATACACATATTGGAGACTTCCATCAAAGGGCAAATAGACCACGAATGATTTGACTATACAAAATGCTAAAATAAGGGATTTCTCTGAGCATAGAAGCGATGCATATTGACTGATCTGGAAACAGAAATCACTTAGTACTGGCTGTATTCACCAAATGATTAGACTTGAAATGATTAGAAAAGAGTGTCTTGTTAATTTCATTAATGAACATGACACAGAGTAATTGATATTTGTTGCCTCAATCAAAAGATATGGTTCAGGAAATCAGGCTGAAAAGAAATTCCACTTCCTTTTTTCCCCCTTACCCTCCCTTACGTATATAATCTTATTAATCCTATTCCACTAATCATCAGTAAGAGGAAGTTCCATTAAGGCTAGGCCTCCACTAGCAATTTCTAGTTGCGGTGACCAAAAAATCGCTGTAGCAGAAAACCTACAAGGTGTACAGTGTACACACAAAGATAGATAAATCGCTGAATTAGAACAGTTTTCCAATGGACGTCACTGAAACTACTTGTGTGATAGCTGTTTTGCTTCAGGCGAGTAAACGAAGATTTATGTGAGCACCCTGCAATGTTTTTCCAGTATCACCGACCCTGTGTGTCGTACCTTTTAGTTTCACCACATTTTGATTGCATGTCCTGTTTTTAACTCTCATTGCAGCAGATTTTTTTTAATTATCAATTTTGAACTTGAATGATTTGGTGGGTGAAAATCCCCATCCAAATATTTTTCTGTCATTAAATGCCATTGACTTTTTACATGCGATAAAATATTTTACCATCAGAACTTTTAAAAATACACATAACTCATACTCTTATTATTTTACTTCATATTTTCATTAATTTATATTCCATATCGCACCCCGGCAAGAAAAGTGACGCAAGTCAAAAAATAAAAAATGTGATGTTATATCACTGAAAAATATGTATGTGGTGCCCCAGCGTGTTATATTACTATTCTATAGAATGTAATAGAAGTTACCACCATAAAAATACTTAACTTAAAATTTGAAAGAAGCTTATACAAGTTTTATAATATCCTATAAGTTGATGTTTCTAAAATTCTGCAATTTGAATTGCGTCACTTTTCTGGCCGTGATGCGATATGTTGTTCAACGTGTTTTAACTCTGCATTTAAATCTCATATTATTGACTTTTTTCAAAATATTTTATCGTAAAAAATAAAACTTAGCGCTGGAATTTTTTCCCACTGATTTTTAACATTTTTACATCTACAATGATTTTATTGTCTTTTCCGGCGTTTGGTGCAGCTTGTACATTTCTGGACCTAATGTGAGAACCCACAACTTTCTTATCAGCAACAACTTTTTCTTGCCTTAACACATCTAGCCACATCTAATCATTCGTGGGCTAATTATTGAGATTTTGCCATTGTGCTCTAATCATTTTTGAGTTAATCGTTCTGGTCTAGTAATTTCTGATTTAGGCTTTTCTGCTCTCCAACCATTCCTTGTAATCTCTACTATTATAAAATGAAATTTCTGTATGTGTGTGTATGTGAGTGTACGGAGTGCCCTGACGAATTTATGGCATTCACACTAATGAAATTTGGCACACATGTAGTACGAATTTTTTAGCAATTTTATAGACCAGCCCGATTTTAAAAATTTAATCTTGAAAATTTTAAAATTAATTTAATGCGATGTTTAATTATTATTCCCTTTCCTCCGAATGGCAACAGTCATGATCGGTATTGAATGAATACGTATTTTCTGCGCGTGTGTAGCCGCCCTATTACTGGATATCCTTATTGAATTTTATTGCCTTTTTAAAAGCATATTAACTTTTAGTTAGCGTTAACTTTTAAACTTTTATATTTGAATTTTTTTACTGTGCTTACTTCATTTTTGGAACTGGATAACGGTTGTTCAATACGTTTGTTATTGTATTGTTTCTTTTTTAGACTACCATAGTTTGGAATTTGATTTTTGAAGCATATTCACTTTTAGTATTACTGGATATCCGTTATGAAATTTATTGCCTTTTTAAAAGCATATTAACTTTTAGTTAGCGTTAGCTTTTACTGTTTTATATTTGTATTTTTTTTATTGTGCTTACTTCATTTTTAGAACTGGATAACGGTTGTGCAATACGTTTGTTAAGATAATAGTCAATCGCGACTTCTTGAAATAAGACTAGAAGATCTATCATAGCCCATCTCATGATAGTGAGTATAATTGTATTGTAATATTGAGAAATATAGGCGGCAACGCATGTGCTGTGCGGCGTTGTTCACAACCCAAAACTACACCGTATGCCTTAGGGCGGGACGATTTCGATAAATTAAATACCAGGAGTTAGACCAAACTAAATATTAGGGATTTCTTTGATCATAAGCGATGCATGTCGGCTTACCTGGAAACACGAATCATTTAGTACTGGTAGCATTCGCCATATGATTACAACTTGAATCATTAGGCCAGAGTGTCTAGTTAATTTCATTAATAAATATGTTACAGAGTTGTATGCATTTGTTGCATCAATCGAAATTTAGTTCAGGAAATCAGACTGAAAAGAAATTCAGCTCTCCCTTCCTTACTCTTTCTTACGTGTAATATCATTAATCATATTTCACTAATCATCGGTAAGAGGAAGTTTTATTAAGGGTTTCTTTCACGGCGGAAAAATTGAATCCGACGACTAATGAGGAGAAACCGCGTTTCATTTTTTTTTATTAAAGTGAATATGAAACGATGCCGTTTTACTTCAGTAGTTCGATTTTTTTTACCGGCAGGTATACGTCAGGTGGAGAGATTTTTTTCCAAAAAAAATTTAAGCTTTGTGGAGTTAATTATTGTTTATCGTGCCCCTTTGGATTTGTTGAGATTTCTCGTGAAACAATTGTTGTAAACTGAGGGGAAATCCTCGCAATTATTTTCTCGCATTATGAACAGCCGAAGAAAAAAAATTATAAACACTCGCTTTTATTCGTGTTTTGTTCATAGAATTGCAAATTCAAAAATATCTTTCTCTATATAGGGAGTAACGTCAGTAATATGCAATCTTCCAGACTATACTCTATACCTCATATTTCACTGGGCAGATTTACATAGACCAAAAGGCATGACGACAAACTCAGGCAAACCAAAAGAGGTTACAATAGCGGTTTTTTCAACATGGTCTGGCTCCACCGGTATTTGATAGCGAGCTTTAGTTAAATCTGTAGTAGAAAATACCATTTTACTTGACAAAAATGCTGCAAAGTCATGAATATGAGGAACATGGTAGCAATCAGGAATGGTTTTTGTATTAACCCATTAAAGACGACTTTAACATAGTCAAACATAGTTCAAACATTTGCTGCATTCTTGGTTTAGACTAGGCTACGAGATAAGTCTTATGGCACTCAGGATGTAGAGGAACCTGACATCTGTAGACTGACGTTCCACCACAAATTTTGCATCGTCCAAACTGTAGGTCTGACTTGTAAAGCCTATGATCCCGACTATCATATCTTTGTTGGTTGGATAAATTCTTCTGCAGCACTAAAGATGTACCTGGACCCATGGGAGGTGTTTCAAAGCTTTCCAATATTTCTTAGAATAGATATTTTTGAGATGGGTGAAGTAGTGATTGTGTCAAAATGTAATCTATCAGATCATCGGTAAGGAAACGCTGCAGAATCTGTAATGGGAATTTTTCACTTTCGTGACACAAATCCATGGTAGTTGGTTTGTACACGGGAGTAAAATTCTAGATTTTTGTTCCAGCTCCGTTCTCTTTTCTTTGGTTCTTTAGGTCTTATATCTCTTTGCACCTCGTCATCACTTGTGTCGGAATCTTTGCCAGTCTCTGCATTAGCATCTTCTCTCTCTCTCAATAGGGGGCTTTATTACCACATTATTATATTTGGCAGTTTTATGGCCATTATCTGACTTAGAATCACTGTCGAGAGCAAATAAATCATCGAAAGCTTCATTTAGCGTGAGACTAAAAAGGGAGAGGGGGGGGGGAGGAATAAATATTTTGTTAAAAAAATTAAATATTCACCTAAAATATTTTATTTTTAGATCGTAATTAAATTTTAACCCTGTTTAAGCTTCCAAATTAAAATAAATAATCAAATCGGTATTGGAACCTTCAAAGTAATAACTAATATAACAGTTGGGGATAACTACAGATAGTAATGAACTTCACACATCCGACGATTGGCAAGATTACTTGCCAATCAACAATACGTCTACCTAAACTTCTATAAAATAAGTTCCTTTGGATTTTTTTTAGTGCATTAACATAAACAATGGATTCATATCATTACAACAAAACACAAAAAATAAATCAAAAACAGTAATAAAAGTAATATTTTTGCTTCTTTAGCGATGATGGACGAGACATCATTCGCAATCTTAAGAAATTCTAGCTTTGAACCACGTTTTCACCGACAAAGCTATCCGGGAAATACACAACCAGTGCAGCATTTTGATTGGTTGATTCTTCGAAAATAAAAAACACTGAGTAAAACCACTCCCGCCATATATTGGCAAAGAAAAAATTAAAATGTCGAACGGCAAATTTTCTTACCAACCGCCGTTAATGGGTTAAGTATCCTATAATCATCACAACACCAACTGCCGTTAGCTCTTTTAACCATATGAAGTGGACTTGAACATCTACTCCTCGAAGGTCGACACCAAGCTTGTTTCACCATGACAGCGAACTCGCGTTTTGCAAAAGAGAGTTGAGTAGGGGCAAACGGCGTGCTTTGGTGTTGCGGTGTTTTGGGGCACCACAGTATTACAATGGAGTTGAACTAAGCTATTACCTTTTCAAGCTATTTATTTCCCTTAAAAGGGTTTTGACATTTGGAATAATATAGTGTTTATAAAATGCACACTGGACAATCGATGAACTAATGTTCATGAAGAAACCACAAGTTTCTTTTTAACAGTTTGTCTCTCATTTTTCCGGTGTTTGACTTCACCGGGTCGCTGTCTAAACGAGAGCTCCTTCCTCGTTACCACGCGCAAAGGCCCATCGCTCTCGTCGATCGACCTCGCTCCCGTCGCTTCTCTCTCTCGTCTCCCCTTTCTGTTTTCCGGGGGCGTTCGCCTATTTCTTGGAATCTCGAACGGGTCGTTTCCTATGACACCTACAACACTCGTAAAGTTGTCAACTCCCACATGTGCGAGTCTGATCGCGAAAGCAGATGTCAGTTGCAAGAGATCTGCCAGGCTGTCACACGTGTTCTTTGCTTTTTTTTGGACATTTCCTCCCCTTTCGTGACCGGCCCACGATGATCTGCGTGTCGAAAACGTCTTTATATATATATATACAATTAACCCCTAATACAATTCTCACCAAAGACCAGTCCCTTAATCACCCCACTTCCCTTTCGTCCTTTTGTCCAATAGGTCATATATCTTGCCATCCCCTTTCACCTTTGACCTCCGGACCTCCCAGCCTGACTGACCACCCAAGACCTTTTTCAATCTCAAATCGCCTGTGAGATAAAATTACCTCTTCGCTTAACTCTCCACCTCTACCAATGGAAATTTTGCTAGACTCCCTGTCCAATAGTCTTTCTTTTAATTTTCATCCCTCTGGCGAATTCATTTTGAACTATACACCTTTTCCATGAGCCCCTTAGAATAGAAAAGTACCGAACCGTTCAAGTCTCCGTCCCCTAACAACCTCCACGTCTGATAATATTACTAGGATGTTATTGAAAGAATAAAGATTTTGTTAGAGAATTTATGTCTCTTTTATGGAATCAGCACTACACTCCCCTCCATTGGATCATCTTCATCCGGATGCCTAGACCACTCTTGCCACTCCGTGTCACGACTGCAGGCTTATAATTTCTGTTATTATGACAGATTTTAAAGTCGACAGGATAACAACTTGTGGTTTGGGAACCTTACCTTGGATTCGGAAGTGATAAAGAATTGAACGGACTCTCATAACTACCCCACAATGACGTCGAATGGAGATGATTGTACTGCCAGCTACTTGCTTTTAAGAGATTTTTCGGAAGGTATGCTTTCAAAACTAATAGCATTTGACCCAAAGGAAAATTTTGACGTGGAAGCATGGATCAAATACTTCGAATTAAAAACGACAGATTTCGCAAACTCAAGAATCGACCTAATTCCAGGATACCTAAAGGGAGAAGCATTGAACTTTTACCTAACTCATTGCGTCATCGAAACTGAATGGGCCAACGTTCGCCAAGGACTTAAAAATTATTTTTCAAGAACTTCCCTAGTTTCATTTGACATCCTCATCTCCACAACGTGCAACAAACCTTCAGACATCGATTCGTACTTCAAAAAGAAATTCGACATTGGTAAACGACTACAGCTTCCAGAGGAAATTCTACTCCAAGGATTGACAAATGGTTTGCCTCGGAACATTAAGGAACTCATCATCATGAAAGAGCCAGCTACCATTACGGAATGGTTAAGAGTTGCACGCAAGTTATGCAGCCAGTTACACTATGATGAATCAAGCAAACAAGACCAAAAAAGCAGAATGGACCGAGAACCCGTTCCCGTAGCAGTTCCCCGTTCAGACGAAAGGTTTCAACCCCGGCAAAGATAATCCCGAGAATGCTTTTTCACATTCTAAGTCCAGACAACGTTTTCCTTTCTTTTCCCTGCCTGGCATTTGTCAGAGGAACCGCAATGGCACTATAATTTTTGACGTACAATAATATTTCAGCGAGTAATATCCACAAATCCCTAAGAAAGCTCTAATTTGGGTTTTGGTCGTGGAGGTAGGAAATTCCCGAATAGCTTGAATCTTAGCTTCGCTGGGAGACCTTTTCCCAGACCCTACCTCGTAACCTAAAAACTTCACGTGATCCTGGCCAAAGCGACATTTAGTAGGCTTCACGGTCAGTTTTGCCTCTCCTAGCCGTTTTAACACCCTTCCCACATCCTGTACATGCTTTTCTCATGTTGGAGAAAAAATAGCGATGTCATCAATGTACGGGGGCCGCAATACTTTCTAACCCTTCCAAAACTTGGGCCATCAATTTAAAGAACTAAAATGGTGCGTTGATCAGCCCGAACATAATTTTTTTCGGGAGATATGCACTAAAAGGAGTTACGAAAGTTGCATATTTTTGTGCTTTCTTAGATAGTGGTATCTGAAAATACCCTTTAGTCAAATCCATGATTGTTATAAAAGGAGAAGCGCTCACTTTTCCCACCAACTCTTCTCTCTCTATATATACTGAGTACGGGAAAATACTCAGTCCTTGTGATGGAATTTAATCGCCAATAGTCCACACTGGGTCTCGGATCTTTATCTTTGCGATGGATAGTCCGATTGCACAATTTCTATATCACCCCAAGCTCCAACTACCTTTTTATCTCCACCCTTAAAATTTCTATTTGTCTAGGGGACTTGCGATAAGGCTTCGCCCTAACCGGTTCAGAAGTAATAAATTCGATATCCATTTATATCAAAGGCGTGTTACCTGGATCCGATGAAAATACCTTCTCGTGCTCTTGTACAAAACGATCTACCTGTTCGGTATTTGCCCTCTCTTCTAATGCACTTCCTCGGATAATTACTTGTAAGTCAAATTATGTGGGGTTAGGTAAGGGGATTTTGGCCTCTTTTTCAATCTCTTCCAGCTCTTTATCCATAATAACATTAATGCACTCAGCTCGCTTATGATATGGTTTCATCAGATTAACATGATAAATAGTTGGTTTGTCCCTTTTTTCGGGCCAATCTATTAAGTAGTTAGTTTCCGAAATTCGACTCGTCACCGTGCTAGGTCTTATCCAATTTACGGCCATTTTAATTGGTTTAGAATTAGCCAAAACCAACACTTTATCCCCTACTTTAAAAAAACTGGACTGCGTTTTTGTCATTCCAAGCCTTCCTTTTTTCCTAAGTTTCGGACATCATCTGTACCGCCAACTCCTGACATCTTTTTAACCTATTTACCAAACCCAAAATACAGTAAGTTCCCGTTACAACGAACTTCACGGGACCGTAAAATATTTTCGTTATAACGGAAATTTCGTAGTAACGAAATTTTGCTAATTCGAATAAAAAAGAACATTTTAAATACGTAAATTCGGCTTTTGTTTCGAAAGAAGACTATATGTAATACTATGATTAGCTGCTGCAATTAGAAAGTTTATTGCAATTCATTGAAATCAGCCAGATAAAAATAATTTTTTCAAATAAATCCATTGTTATAGCATTTTCTAAAATATGAAAAAAAAACTAACTTGCCTCTTTTGGGAAACATTAACCATAAATGAACAAAATGCGAGGAAACAAAACTTTATTTCAGAAAATCTACGATTTTCTTCTGACCAAGGTTTGTTATTGTATTTGAGAGTAAATAATTTTGAAGTTGGTGAATATTTGTAAAGATAAAGTCCGGCAAATTGCTTTGTGACGAAATAAATGTCCGCATTGTCTTCTAACTTGCTAAGGCTTTTGAAGAAGCGACATCATCTCCAATCACAGCCTCTTCATTTTCACTACTTTCATTGGCCTCATCTTAGCTGTCTTTAATGGATTGGATGATGTTTGCTTCGGTCAGTTCATAACATATTGAAACGTTTTCCCCCACATCTACACTGATATAATTTTTCAAATTCACGTCGTCAGGAACCTTAGTTTTATTTTTTGAAGCGTTCCAAATTTTCTCTAACTCATATTGCTGAATGTCGTGCGTATTTGATTCATCTTTCAAGTCGGCTTCTTCAGAAACTGAATTGGCGTCTTTGGCTGTGGTTGAATATGTTTCCAACAGTTTGTTATTGTTGATTGACTGATGTCATCCCAGTATCCACATACCCATTCGATACCTTCCTTCACGTTGCATTTTCTTTGGATATTTTTCTCCAAATCGCTTAGAAATTGACGCAACAAAAAGGTTCTGTAGCGTGATTTTACAACTCTGATGATGCCTTAGTCAAGAAGCTGAAGTTTTGCCATGCAATTAGGCGGGAAATACGGTTACGACAGTGACCATTTCTGCTTGTTTCTTAGAAAACAAGTCTTTATTTTGGCAGCTGGTTTCAGCCCGACTAAAACGAAATTCATTGAATCTAAAGAAACTGCATTCTTGTTATCAGTTGAGGGAACCATAAAAGGAAAACATATTTTTGCCTGTACAAATAGCTCGTTACATCGGGATTTTCAAAAATTGATCATTTCGTTACATTGAGATTCATTTAACATTGTTTTAATTGCTTTTCGGATGGGGACTTCCATTACTTTCGTAATAACGGGATTTTTCGTTGCATCGGTATTCGTTGTAACGGGATCTTACTGTATAATCCACCACATTTGGATCCGACTCTTCCGGTGCTAACCAATTTTCATATACAATCGTTTTTTTTTAAGGGGGGGGGGGAGTTCTCAAATTTTCCCCGTGAATTAACTTGGCGGGACTAAAACTTGTGCTTTTGTAAGTCACCGTACGTAAAGCAAACAAAGCCGCCGGCAGATTGTAATCCCAATCTTCTTCAATTTCTAAACATATAGTACCTTCAAAACTCGTTTTATTGAAGAATGGAACCTTTCCACAGGGTTACTCTGAGGATGACACGCGGAGCTATGCGTAGTTTTTATGCCAAATCGGGAAAAAAATTTCGTGGTCAAAACATTCGTAAAAGAGCTCCATAAATAACTTTGAATCTCCCTCGGGAAACCCGTTCGCGAAAAAACCGTGAGCAGAGCAGTTATCACACTAGTTGATGAAAAATATCTTCTACCGGAATGGCATCTGGATATGTCGATGCCAGAGAGATCGTAGTAATTAAACATCAGTTGTTCTTGTTACTAAGCAGAAGAGGAACGACTATATTTTACAAAAACAATACATTTTAGTAAAAACAAAATTACTTATTTTTTACATTCTTGTATGTTTTAAGAGACACATATTTCCGATGAGCCAATTATTAAATGCCGTCATCTCAGTTTTTGGGCAATGAAAATGTTTTTTGTGATGACCACATGATAGTTTTTGGATATCTTTGTTGCTACTTAGAGCACATAGTACATCGAATTTGGACACCCATTGGGTTCCAAGTTGATGTTCGGAATATTCAATGCATCTAAGCGTTGCATGTCCACACAACCACCTTTGTAAGCAACTAGGTACTGAGAGGCACTCTTTGTCAGCTTGTACAATTCCAAAAGCTTAGAGTCTAGACTTTCGAAGGCAGACACGCTTTCCAATGCTATGGGATAGAAAGGAAGTCCACATACGTAATTTTCAACATGTCGCACAGTTTTACGATCTTTGGCACTAAGTTTATACTTATAAGGCGATAAGTTAAAACGAATACTTGAAGTTACTTGCGATTTTACACCGATGTATCTGTATTAACGTACTCAGAAACCTTCCTGAGTCTGAAATCCATCAATATCCACAATTGCACAAATATTAAACATTGCTATTGAAAAGCGTTATCTGTTCTTGGAAAAATAATGGTAAACAGGAGGCATGAAGAACTGAACTATATTACACCATACACTTACTAATCAGCAAAGTTAATCTTATTTTGGTCTAATTTGTGAGTAACAGTGAACTCATAAGTGAAGAATGTACTCAGAAAACACGAGCTTGTGGGCACAAATCTTTGTCTTTTGTTAAACAGAAATTGGTTCCTTTGACTACTATCAGATTTTTTAAAAATTGACGAAGATAACCTTTTTGAGGGGATTTAACTCAATAGGCTGTATAATTTTACACTTAAGAGTAACAGAGTATTATAGTTTTTAGGAAAATAAACAACCATTATGTGTAAATATGAAGCCAAAATTTCCAAGCATGTCTACACTACCCTACAATAATGGACCGGACACCAGCGGATTCGCATGAAATCCGACTATTTTCCACTGAGATTTCGTGATATGGCCTGGGATCTTTGCATGTTGTTCCTGGTAAAACGCCGACGTCTACATGAACATTTTGAACAGTCAAGTTCTTCCTACGATCTGGCAATTTTATGGAAAGGTCGAATGTTACTCCCAGGACGACAACGCTCCCTGTCATGTTACAGACTCTGTCAAACAGTGGTAACAAGATATGGATGTAAAACGTCTTCCCTGGCCTGCTCAGATTCCCGACCTAAACCCCATAGAATATTCGTAGTACGAGTTAGAGCGACGCTTACGGACCAAAGAACCACGTTCGAAATCTACAGCTGAGCTGGCGACATTCTTGCAGTAGGAATGGACACAAATACCCATAGCTGTGTATCAAAACCTTGTTGAAAGAATGGCCAGAAGGGTTGCTAGTGTAATTGCAGCACGTGAGGGACCTTCCCCCTATTAAAGCATGTATTCTTTCCCTTATACCATTACATCTTGCTGTCCGGTCCATTATTGTAGGGTAGTGTATAACAAGCGCGCTTCTTGTTACTTTCAAGATACAACTGCTGAAGCGGCCGTAGTCTAAATTCTTTCTTGTAGCGATCATGGTACAACTGATGTACCGACCGTAGTGTAAAGGTTAAGTATGAAATAGACGTTGAAGATTTCGCCAATGAATATTATTTTGAAATTAAAAAGCTGAATATTTTCTTAATAAGGTTTTCACCATAATTTAGAAACCCCGATCCCGGTGTTTTTCTTCTATGGTTGCCATGGTTGCAGGCGAGCAGGGGGCGGAGACCCCTAGTTTTACATAAAATTAAAACGTACATTTGTTACAAAACGTTACCTACTCTATATCAATACAAGTAGTAGATGCAATTTTAGTGATTAATTGAACATGGTGTGGAAGAATTCTAGAAGAGTGGTATTTTGAGTTTAATGTCATGAAATTAACACATGTGCGGCAGCAAAAAGACTAGTAAGTAAATTTGAGACTTCTAAAAAAATTAAAAGACTTTCTATCAAGGACTTGTGGGGAAATCGTGTAGGAAAGACTTAAACCCTTTTATAAATATATTAAATATAACGACTATTTTACTTATTTGTTGTTTGTTCATTACAATGCTAAACCTATTTAGGATAGAGGAATTTTAAAGTGCCTTAAAAAGGAGTTACAAATTGCTTTAAGAAAGATGTGTGTAAATGTACTTTGTAATGCAAGAAAGCTTGAAATAAATATTCATATTTTGAGATTATTTCTTTTTTGTTTTCTAACATATTTTTACTGCATAACTTGTTTTGTTGTTCTTGATGAACTTTATATTGCTTTTTCCTTTTTTTTAAAAATCCCTTAACTTTTTTACGACTGCTCAACTTTTTTTACTGCTAAATTTTTTTGTTACTACTTAACTTCTTTTGTTACTGCTGTCCAAAATATTTTTTTTACTGCGTAACTTTTTTTACTTTTTATTTTTTCTAATTATTTATTTATTTTTATTGCATAACTTTTGTTGTTGTTATTCGTGATTAATTTTATTTCGCTTTTTCTTTTTTTTAAAAAACACCTTAATTTTTTGCTATTGCTAAGCTTTTTTTTAACTGTTAAACTTTTTTTTGAAAACGGCTTAATCTTTTTACTGATAAACTTTTTTTGTAACTAGTTTACTTTTTTAAACTGCGTAACTTCTTTTTACTGTTTAAATTTTTTAAACTGTTTCACTTTTCTTCTACTGTTTAACATTTTCACTGTTTAGCTTTTTTTTAATAAAAATAGGTGCCTATGATTATAAGGTTTTTTTTCTTTAGAAATCAAAATATATCTTTCCTGAGTTTTGAGTTATAAACCCTATTTAAAATCCCTATGAAATCCAGGAATACTTTTTGACAAACACTTTTGTTGCATTCTTCTTTACAGGCATTTCAGGATTATGTTCCTTATTAGAAAACAAAAATTTGATTAAACATATATTTACTATTTAATTTAATTTCTTTTACAGCACTCATAAACATATTAGTTCCAAAAGGAATTTTTTTTTTATTTCTTAAAATGTGATAAATTAAAAGCGTTATATTAGATCGTGGAATAAGTTTGTTATTATAAATTGGTTTACCTTCTTGGGACCACTTTAATGTACTTTGCATATTCTTTAAAAAATCATATAATTCTTTAGCAATTTGTTTCTGTCTAATTGGTACTGTTTTCAGAACATTTTCCAAAATATTGTCTTTTTCCTCAATCTTTAATGGTAAAACACCACCTGAGAAGTCGGATGGTGGCTCTAGTACTTCTTCATTCAGCTTATACTTTTCGGGATGTTTTTCAGCTGTCTGATTTGGTAATTGAAACTTTACAAAATTTTGCAAAACTTGTACGTATTGAAGGGTTTTTTAGTTGTCGCTCAGATATTTTTGTCTCAGTATATCATGCAGTTTTCTGTTCATTTCGGACAAATCTTGACTAACAAAAGCAAGAAGTCTTTCTTCACAGGAACAAGAATTATTTTTTATTGTGCTCCATGGATAAATCCGCCTATCACTGAAATGATTGCTGGCATTTTAAGTATTTTATTGCCAGCAGTCATTTCAGTTAAAGTGCTTGAGTAAAAACGGTTGGCCGCAAATACCTTTTGCTAGATTCGAATCCATCCATTATAGTATTATTTTCTTAAAAGTAATTATGTAGCAATGATGCATGCTCACACGGCTAGCTAACACTTAAATTGAATTTATTTACATACAACATAAACTACAGAAATTACAAGACTTTCACGCACACATAATATAAGGGACAGGGACATTTTACTATCACATGCTACAGCCTAGCTGCTGCTTGCTCCAGGGTTGGAGTTACACTGCAAAAGTTTTTGTCAGTCCGCTAGGGGGCGTTGTTGGTTCCGTTACAGACTCCCCCTCTGGCTCTGATGACGTCCCGACGATGAGCCAGGATTTTTTTTTCTAAGGCAACCCCTTCTTGTTATGGGAGCTACATGCCCAGTGTCTCTCTTAATCTCGGGGTCGTGGGTTCGAGCCCCACGTTGGGCGCCATTTCTCTGTAGCAATGACGCATGCTCACACGGCTAGCTAACACTTAAATTGAATTTATTTACATACAACATAAACTACAGAAATTACAAGACTTTCACGCACACAAAATATAAGGGACAGGAACATTTTACTATCACATGCTACAGCCTAGCTGCTGCTTGCTCCAGGGTTGGAGTTACACTGCAAAAGTTTTTGTCACTCCGCTAGGGGGACGTTGTTGGTTCCGTTACAATTATCCTTTTAATTCAAGAATACAAGTCTACAACAACAACAACAAAAAAACTTTTTTAAAACTAATTGTTACTTTTTCCACCACTAGATGGCGGTACCTGTAATTTTAACACAATTAGAAAATTATGCGCAAGAGAAAACCAAATCTTAAATTAGTTCCTTTAATTGGTTACTTAAAAATCACTAGATGGCGCTACTTGTAGTTCAGGGCCTTAACCCAATTAATCAGAAAATTAATTGTTCAAAAGAAAAATAACAACCCAAATCCCACAACTCCAAAATGTACACATACATTTTTATCACACTACAGTACCTTTATACACCCCTTTCTCACAAGTTCCCTATAGCTCAACGGTTAGCGTAGTTATTTTTAATTCCAAGTAATATGGTTGCTCATCCCATCACCAGATGGCGCTACCAGTCATTCATCACCGTACTAATACACCTCCACCATGCCAACAAAATGATGTCATCTTGTTCCGACACCAAAATGAAAATAAACGTCACCCCCCTCAACCCCTCTCCTTATCAACAATCCTCCCTTCCGAATCCTCAACTCCTTATCAAACGGTCGCCATCTTGGTCTACACGCTCAAGGAACCTCTATACTACTGACGTTGATTAAAAAATAAGAGAGTGACTATTGTTCAGTTAACATTGAACCTTTTTCGCTATAGTAGTCCATATGCAATTTTTGCTACCGTAATCCATAATACTAATTTTCTTAACTTTTTATACCCCCAAATTCTTTACAACTTATGAATAGCAAACTACAATTATATAATATTATAGATATATAATACTAAAGATATCCATATTTTAGTGTGCTTCAGAATAAATTTATGGGTGTCATCTGACAAAAAAGTTTGAAAATCGCTGGTCTGTAGTAGGGATACGATATCGATGTCGATGTTTTCAAAACATCGATGTTTAAAAAAACATCGATGCATTGGAGTCGATGTTTTTGTAACATCGATGTTTATACTTGTTGATGTTTTTACGTTGTCGATGTTTTATTTTTAAATGAAAAGTACAGTTACAAAAATTTAAAAAATAACCAAATAGCATAATTTTTATAATCAGCTAATTGAACATACTTTTAGACCAAAGTGTCCAAGGGTGAGGCGTATGAAAAGTAGGGATACGACGTCGATGTTTTATAAAAATCATCGATGTATTGGAGCCGATGTCGCATTACTAGTTGCTAAACCAGTTTTAAAAAAAGTCTAAATACACTGAATTTTAAAAGCATCGATGGTTTGGGGGCGATGTATTATCATCATCGATGTTTTAATGTTGAACATTGATGTTTTGCTGTCGATGTCGCATCAATAGTTGCTAAATCAGTTTTAAGAAATGGGGAAAAAAGTTTAAATACACTGAATTTTAAAAACATCGTTAGTGTTGGGGTAATGTATTATCAACAACGATGTTTTAATTTTGAACATCGATGTTTCAAAACATCGATGTTTTGCTATCGATGTTGCATCACTAGGTGCTAAACCAGTTTTAAAGAAATGGGGAAAAAGTTTAAGGGGACATAGTACCTTTCGGGCCAAAAATTGATCATTTTTCTGTACCATTTTCGACTCATCATAAATCAACAACCTTTACTCATTTTTGAATGAAATTTTTATAGGTTCCATAATAAAGTACTAACTTTAAAAAAATGGTAAAATATTTGTAATTCAGATAAAATATTTTTTTAAACAGCATAAAATGTAAACACAAAAATAAAAATAATTTATTGGCTAACATCTTGCTTCCCGCAAGATAATTTTTGAAATATATACAGTAGAATCTAAATTTTTATGTCAAATTAAAGCTAAATAATACCTTTATACTGCAAACCTCAAAATTTAAAATTATCTAGTATTTTAATATTTAAAAAAAATTAAACTTTCATAAAAAATTTAAATTATTGAAATTTTTGTCTTTATCATGCTATATATTAAAATGTATGCATCTCATTAATATATTGGAGGTTCACAGAATTAAGATCCATAAGTAGAACATACATGTGAAATATTATAGCTCTACAATCATAACTTTTTTTGTAATATTGTGGGAAAGTCTAAAAATCAGAAACTGAGAAAATCAAGTTTGAAGATTGAATTTCTATTATGCAAAATATCATGAAAATCTTAGGGTTTAAAACGCTCCTGCTACATATGTAGGATCTTCTATTTCTGCCAAATGCTCATTTAAAGCTTTTTTTTCTCATTCTGTGAGCCCTACGGTCCTCTAGTGTTGATGACCTACATTTAATTTCTGCACTTTTCAAACACGACAAATCAGATTTTTTAGCAGAGGTGTATGCAAAATGTCCTACCTGCAGGCCTAGGCATTTCAAAATGCTCATACGACCTGCCATTCCATCATTAAAAATTACTAATGCTTCGTTTATTAAAACGTAATAACAGTTTTAGATGATCCGGATGTTTTCGGATAATACTTCCAAACAGTGGAATTAAAAGACCCATTAGCATTTTGTGTCTTGCCACCCAGACATTTTTTCAACAACTTGGGTGCTGATAGTTCTGCAAATGCAGGTTTAATTGCATCCATTACAAGTATTGGCGCAGTTTTCTTGTATATATAGGAAACACTTGTGTCAAATTGGGATATTTGATACTCACACCATGAAGTGGGACCGTCAGATTGTTTCCCTTGGGAATGCTGATTTCCATGAAAACGACGTTTCTTTTTGCGAAAATCACCAGATCTACGATCTGCTTTGTCAGACATTTTAACAGGATTTTTAAAATGACTATTTATATCAATAACAAAAAATTGCAACGTCTTTCGAAAGCTAAGACAGAAGAGAGCACATGAAAGCAGTTAGCTGTTATTCTTGGATTGTTATTCATCTTTCAATCAAGTTATCCTGGTTAAAGTTATCAAGTTATCTTTCAATTGTTATTCTTGGAGTTGAACAATTCCTTCTCCCTGTTAAATAAATGTATTACATAGATCAGCAGAGTGGCTGAATATAAAATAATTACAAGGATGCTTTCCATTCCGAAACCGAAACTAACTACATTCGACTCACTATCACAAGGTCAGTCAATATTGACATTTACGTTTTTTATTGCTGTAAGCGTAATTTTCGTCGGATTTCGATGCAGTTTGTTTTAAAATGCTCCCAACATTCCAAATTATTTTTTAAAAATACTTTTGAAAAATCTATTTTTTGAAGGGTACAAGGTACTATGCCCCCTTAAATACACTGAATTTTAAAAACATTGAAGTTTTTGAGGCGATGTATTATTAACATCGATGTTTTAATTTTGAACATCGATGTTTGAAAACATCGATATTTTGCTGTCGATGTCGCATCCCTAGTCTGTAGTAGTGTTATTAAACCCTTTTTGTTACCGTAATCCATAATACTAATTTTCTTAACTTTAAACCCTAAAATTCTTTACAAATTATGAAAGCAAACACCATGTTTTGATATCATAATCAAATTCAGCATCGTTATATTAGTCTAAATATGAAATTTCATGTCTTTACTCTCCTTATATCCGGGGATAAACTATTCTAAAGTTGGAATCAATTTAAGGGATCATCACCACATTGAAAGTCGCGATTCGTAGATAGAGATTAATCATAGTTATCGCAACTCAAATTTCAAATTTCAACACTATTTCAAAAATATTTTTAAGCGATCCAAGAATTATTATATTTACTGTGCACATGCAAACGATTTGAGAATTACATTACAATATTTACTATGCAAGTGCAAACAATCCGAGAATTATCATCTGAGGTGAGTCATTCGTTTATAAACTTTTGGATGACCCCTAAAATCGGAATAATGAGGAAAATTCAATGTAGCGCACAAACTAATCATCAGAATGAGCTCAAATTTTGCATGGCCATAATTCCACGGTCAGTATCTTCCTTGGATTCTGAGTCAATTCCCATCAAAATATAATAAGGTTGTAATTCAAAATATTTCAAAACATTAATTTAATAATTATTATAGCATACTAAAAGCTATTCTTAAAATACAATATTTAGTGTATTCTGTTTGTATTGTTTAACAGTAATATGATACATAATATAAGCGCCATAGAAATATTATTTAAGGAGTTATCCTAAGAAATTAATTTAACATATAAGCTCCAATCTCTCTGTACTCATAACTTCGAAACGGTAAGACCTAATGGCATGAAATTTGGTATCTGAAACTAAATTGTGATATGGATTCGAAATTGTGTGTCGAAATTCTTATTAGAAATTTTGAAGTTCCTGTCAACGCCGTCTTTGAATTTTCTCTACAGTAAAAATTGAAGATATGAATGGAGAGGGGTGGTTCATTTTTCATCCGCGACTGAGCATTTTTTAGTGTGGCCGATCAATTTTAGTAATCAGTTTATACGTATCATTAGACGAAAATAACCTTTTTTTGCTACCATAGTTCATAATACTAGTTTTTTTTACTTTATATTGCAAAATTGTTTACACATTTATGAACTCTAATTTTTATATAATTCTGAAACTACTTGTGTATAGCCAAATAACATTGTTTAATATCTACATTTCTCTATATTAAAAAAAAGTTACCGCTGCCGCTGTCGCAGGATTGAAAACTGGGTTGTTACCTCGATTCTTAGACGGTTTCCCGAGAAAGTACGGATCAGAAAATTATGATATTAACATGGTTTGTACTTCATCGTGTTCCCTGGACAATTTTGAAGACTTTTTTCCGTTGCGGCTATTAGTTTAGGGTTTATTAAGTGTCAAATTTGAAAAAGCGAGAATTCTAACGCGTGTGAGTAAAATACGTACAAATTTTCAGTCTTCAGTCGTGATTTATTTTAGAGTACCTCTACACGTGAATTTTTGCAGCTCGTCGAGTTATTTTAGAAATTTCTATTTGGTTCCTGATAATATTTTTTTGAAATTCGGGAAAAATCGTGACTTTTTCGTTACTTTTTTGTTAAAGCTGTCATATTTATACCGTATTGCAATTAGTTTTTAAATTGAAAAACATCGTAGTATACCTTAGAATGTACCCTTTCTTACGGTACAATTATTTTTGAAATTGGTTAATAAATAAATTCGATGCGATCAAAAGTTGGTCATACAAATTTCGTACTTTTTAGATTAAGGAGCGATACGCGTTCATTCTTAGTCACGGAAATTAAGGTTACATTTTCTGACTAACGGGTTTGCCAGATGACCTTGAAACTCGCTGTGAAGTCCTGCTCGTTGTTTCGCTCAGACGGTTTGCCGATTAATTACAGATCAGAATATCACGAGATTAAAATGGATTATTCAAAGTTGTACAGGAACAAGATGGAGATGGTTTTTGATGGTATTGATGCGGCTATTAGTTAAGGGGGTATTAAATGTTTATAAAAAAAAAGCGGAATCACTTGCGACAAGAGTGTTAGTTTGCGATAAAACGATATGGGATTTCGTAGCAATCCCTGGGGATTAGAAAACGTAGGCGGACTCCCAAATATGTTAAAAAGGATGTGTGTGTGTGTATAAATTCTCTATACAAATCTACAACGTTTGACCAATCCGCACGAAATTTGGTACACTTATACTTTAGAACACTGCGGAAAACATAGGATACTTCTTTCCAGTCTTCAGACAACCATGTACCCTTGAAAATTGGAACACAGGTAGTGCACACAGGTTAAACAGGAACACAGGTTAAAAGTGCCCCCGATGCCCCAAGTTTTTTTTTTCTGCAATAAATGGACATGGACAAGGAAACACGTTCTACAGGGTTTGTGTATGAGTCAACACAGGGAAATGTCATGGTCATATTTTAGCTGTCGCGGTCAATTTGAAACCCGAGCAACTCCAGGTTATTCAACACGTCACAAATATAGTACATGAACAGTGGGAAAAAGAAATCTTTTTTTACGAATCATAAAGAAAAGGAGGGTATAAATGTTATGAAATATCCCTCTAATTAGTAATCTGGGCTTGTTCTAAATCTAGAAGTTCAATTCGTGGAAGAATGTTAGTGTAAGCAAGGAGGAGATTCAATTCTGTCAAGGTAATTCCTCTCTTTAATACGTTGTTTTGCTTCCAGTACGATACCTAACAGTCTAAATACCTACGAGTCTACCCCTCTTTAATACGGGTCGGGGTAGTCCAGTTGGTAGAGTCGCGAACTATCAGCCAGATGTTGATGATGCAAGTCTGGAGAGTAAAGTTATAGACGTGAAATGTAAGTAAACTGAAGCATTGCTTTTGCGAGGAGCTTCAAAAAGTGACCAACATGTTGACTAGTAGTCATGCGACTGCTCCGTGATATATTGACTTGGTTGGCCGATTTGGCATCTTATCTTGTTTGGCGATACAACATCTATCGACAGGGTTGGCGCTGCGCTTGAATGTGCATTTCAATAGTTACGACGAAAATGGCAAAATCGTCTTAGTCGACCACTATGTCACGCGGACCAGCCAGAAGATGAATCAATGGACTTCTCCCGTCCCGTGAACCAATCAGACGACAAATGTTCGTTTCCACCCCGCTGACGAAAGTTGTCTAAGAGTCACTCTTTTGGTGTGGGGTGCAGCTCAAGCGTTGACCTCATCATTTCAACATGGTTCAAAGGTGTCGATGTTTGGTTCTCGGATCTCTCCCTTCGGAAGGCGCATCGTGTTGCTCCAGTGTGACGCATATGCTACCTACCCCTCAGTATAGTAGCAGCCTGTCTCAAAACTAAGGAGATCATTAAATATACATTTTACGTGAAGCATCCTAAATATGTAATGTCCTCAGGAGAATATATCCTTCAGGTGTGTACGGACATCACGGTCCCGAGGTAATCTAGTGATCTTTTCTCTTCAAATGGGGTTTTCTCTCTTTAGTAAACACGAGTGTCACGCTTCTACGATACGCAATCGATCTTTTATTGCTTCATTCCACTACTTTGCTCCCTCTTTCATGACAGTTTCTACCTCACGTTGTCTTGTGTTTGGCTCCGCTTGGCCAATTTCTTGGGTCATAAAACTCCAAAACAACCATCAGAGTAAGACTAATACTTAAAATGCGAGTTTGGAAGGTTAATGTAAAGAAAGCGTATTCTGCTTTCAAAAGCATTTTGAAATTAACTTTATATATGAGGTAAGGTAATTTTAATTAACGTCGTACTAGAGCAACACTATGGGCTATAGGCGACGGTCCGGGTTCAATCCCCAAGTTAAAGATCCGAGGACAACACAACGTAATTTTGAACCACGGTCAGATGACGAGGCAACACCTGAACTGGCTCCTCACTCTCCAAACTTTCCACACCAACCCAACGTGAGGACTGTCGACCACGACAGATTTAAGGTGCACCAGCCGCCTCTACATGCGCTTAGAAATATCCCTGCACTGACTCGGATTCGAGCCAGGAACCTTCCGATCTAGAGGCTAACACCTAAACCACCAGACAGGTTGGTCGGCTAACTTTATATCTGAATGTGATCCGATCTTTTTGACAGTTGTCATTGACAAGTCCTCTGAACCCCAGTCGATGTTTTCAAAACGATGGAAATTTAATAAACATAATTTTTGTATTGATTTTTTGGGTGACTGAAGCCTGATAGACCACCCTTGGTTGCGCCGCTACCCACTTTCAGCCCCTCCGTGGGGAATTACTCCTCTGCGCCCTGGCACAATACAATGAAGGCCATAACTACGGACCAGCTTTCATCTATGAATTTTCGTAAGATTTAGTAGCGACCAATTTTGCGCTATTTTAGTGTCATTTCAGCAAATGTTTTTGTAATGGACGATATTAAACAAAACAATTAATTGAGATTGTGTATAGTATAGGATAAAAAGTCACAATATATGATAAAAAATGTACACATTTGCAGGTTACCTTGTCCTAATTTGTATATATTTGTCCACTGATCCTAGAGAACTAGAACTGTTTCTTTGACCAATTTTCAAAAACTTCTTTACTGTTTTTGAATGCTCTGATAAGTCCCTTTATTGCTCTCTCGTCAATGAAAAAAAAAAAGTTCAGTATAGGCATTTGAGACTGGGATGCTTAAAAAAGCCTAAGATCTTATATTAAGGTTTGCCACATTAATTCGTTTCTTAAATCACTGAAAGTATTAAACCAATTTTGTTTTCCTGTTTACAATCCCGAATTTTGATATCCCACTATCGATTAGTATATTCTAGATTTTTTATCTATTGTTATAGGTTATTTTTCTATATTTATGGATAAGTACAGTACAAAGTCCAAAATCCGGAATCCTCCGGTTTTCGGACTTTTCCGGATTCCAGATTACCTGCCTTTTTTGTCAAAAAAAAAAAAAAAAAACGTTAATCTACCCAACACTGTCGTGCGAATTTTGGATATGCAACAATAAAATAGCAAATATATAAATAGGAATAATTTTAAAAAAAGGAAAAAATATTTTTATACAATGCAACAAATTTTGCTTGCAAATCTTCTAATTTTTCTTTGTGGTATTTACTCTGAACATCCCTATTATTTTGCGTTGTTTCATCAATTAGGTTAAGGTTTAACTCCTTGTTCTTTAAAAATTGTCGGAAAGATGTAAAAGTCAGAAGAAAAAAAAACCGCCGGTTAGCAAAACGTCCGGATTTTGGACAATTTCGGATTTCGGACGTCCGGATTTGGGACTTCGTACTGTACCTCTAAGTTTAAAGTGTTTCTCAACCTTTGTATGACCGCTACTAGGAAAATTCCTTTTACACAACACCATGGCCGGTCCCCTCAAATCTACTTGTAAATAACTTTCCAATTTTTTAAAATTAGTTCATACATTAAGCTAACATAAGTAATAATAATTAATTATGACAATTACCATAAAATATATGAATACACTTTACGAAAACATTGTGGCGTGTTGAAAAATATAAAATTACAGTTAAATTTGTTATCAATGCAATGAAATCTCGTGGCATGTAATTTTCTCAGACTAACACCATTTAATTAATCTGGGATGATTTCAAGAACATAGCCTTTCTGATCACCAAAAATGCGTATTTATTTACTGTAAAATGGATTATTTTGTTGTTGAATGATTTTAACGACGTGTGTTCAAAAAATTGGCAGTGAGAAAAATATTAATGCATTACAGCTCACGATGGAAGCTGCTCCAAGAAAGTAGAAGGAAGGTAACGTGTCAAACGAAACGCTTCTTATCACATGCACATGCCAAACATTTATGTAATCAAAGTATACAATTTAATAAATAAAAATGTGCGAATATTTCAATTCCATTAGCAGATCTTGATAGACGAGATGTCATTAGAAGAAAATTAACCAGATCTTGATCTCGCCATCATAAAAAATCGTCAATATCTTGATGGCGATAGATCGCGTCATTAGCAAAATAGTCATGTAGGTAGGTATTTTAATTAAAATGTCGCACTACCGGGCTACCAGGGTACTCAGAAGGGGAAAACAATTTGACATCCCCTTAGGAGTAACATTGAGTATAATTTCGATCATTGATTAATCCCCACGAAATCTGGAACACTTATTCTTTCGAATCTTGTGGGAAACATATCGCATCCCGGCAAGAATAGTGACGCAACTCAAAAAATAAAAATTTTGAAGTTATGTCATAGAAAAATACGTACAGCGTGCCCCAGCGTGTTATATTACTATTCAATAGAATGTAACAGAAGTTACCACCATGATTACTTACCTAAAATTTAAAAGAAGCTTATACTATTTCAATATAAGTTTTATATTATCCTTTAAGTTGACGTTTCTCAAATTCTGCAATTTTGAATTGTGTCACTTTTCTTGCCGGGGTGCGATGTGTTACATATTAACTCCTATCCAATTTGTACTGGGTATGCAGAGGGGCTAAAATTAATTCAGAATACCCATAGGAAAAACATTCAGTGTTATGAGGATCCCCGTTTGATTGATCCACACCGAATATGATACTTATTCTTTAGAATATTGTGGGAAACATAGGCTATCATGCATTAGCCCCGTGCGATTTTTACTGGGTCTGCAGAGAGGCCCTTAAACAATTAGATTTCCCCATAGGAATAACATCGAGTATCATTTCGATTACTTACCATTCCTCACCAAATTTGGTTCTATTATTCTGTAGAAACTTGAGGGGGAAGCATAGGTTATACATCCCCATAGGAATAACATTCAGAGTTGTTACGATCAGTATTTGATCAATTCATACCAGATTTCATAATGTTATGTGCCACCCCATGCGTGTGCAAAGAGAGGGTAAAAAAAATTCAAAGGTCCCTTAGAAATTCCATTGAGAATCATTTCGATCACTGTATAACCAATCTCACCAAATTTGGTACCCTTTCTTTAGAATCTTACGGGAAACATATGTTACATATTAACCCAGTTTCGATTTGTTCCGTATCTGCAAAGGAGGCTAAAACTTATTCGAAATACCCATAGGAATAACATCGAGTAACATAAGGATCAATTACCAATGCAGCCTGGGCAATTCTACCATTAATGTATGTTTCAATTCCGCAATCTTGGCCGTCGATGAAATATTCGGGAGAAAGATCAATACGGAAGCCGAGAGGATCCACAAAAAATCAGCTCCGATCCCGGGAAATACGGGAGAGTTAATCACTCCAGATATGGAGAAACCCCCTCTCCAGTGTGAAGAACCTCTCGCTCGGAGAAGCGTCTTTCCAACCGAAGATATTCGTCAACAGCGGGAAAAGTGCCCCAGCTGACGGAGCTTTTGAATCCCCGCCAATCGCGGGCGGGCGGCGCCTTGGCGCGGGATCTCGGCGCCAAGCGTCCGGAGCTCAATCGTCCCGCCGAGTCCCAGTAGCAGTCGCGGGGAGAGCGATGGACCACTCGGTAAAAGCCATGAACAGCCACCGGAAAGTCGTCTTTTCCCGGCTCCTCAACCGGCACAACTTCGAGAACGGGGAGCTGGAGCAACTGTACCGGCGGTACACCGTCAAGCTGCAGCAGACCTCCACGTCCAGCGTTTTGGCCCTAGTGGCCTCGCTGGCCGCGAGCCTGGTCGGCCTGCACGTGGCCTTTGTCCGCTTCCTGAGCGCTGCTGTCCTGTACTACCTGCTGGTATGCATTTCTTTCGCAGCGGCTCTGGTCTTGCTGCAGACAGGACGGGCCAAAGACGCTCACTTGCCAGCCCTTTGTTACACCGTGCTGGTGCTGTGTTCGGGCCTGTGCCTAGTGGGCCTGCCGGTGCGGGTGACCGAGAGCACTACGTGGGGGGCAGCCTCGTGGGGGCAGGAGCACCCGGCCGCTCAAGGGGTCTGGGAGGTGCTGTTCGTGCTCTTCGCGTCGTACAGCCTTCTACCCCTGAAAACCCGCGTCGCAGTTTGCGTGGGAGTGCTACTACCAATACTGCATACCGCCGTTGCTGTGACTTCGGCGACACAGTACCGAGAATTGACATGGCAGCAGGTAAGACATTTACCTGAATTATTGAAATTGGTTTGCAAATGTGTTTCGGGCCCCCTCTGGAAGCGTCGATCTCGAAATCTCTTTGCAAATTAAAGACGAATGCTTTTGCAATGTTATTTAAGTGAATTACCAGGTGTTTAATCAATCAGCAGGTTAATGAATTAATCATCCTCTAAGACAATGCTACAGATCTACGAAATCTTCTGTCGCAAAGCAGCGCTTCCAAGGAGGATTAGAAATGAATTAAGTGTTGTTAAATTAATTAATTTTGTTAATTAATCTATTGTCTACGAAATTTGAAAGTGTGAAAGTACTACAGATACAATACTTCAGATCTACGAAATCCTCTGTCCACGAAAGTGCAAAGCAGCACTTCCAAGGAGGATGAGAAATGAATTAAGTGTTGTTAAATTAATTAATTTTGTTAATAATCTATTGTCTACGAAATTTGAAAGTGTGAAAGCACTACAGATACAATACTTCAGATCTACGAAATCCTCTGTCCACGAAGGTGCAAAGCAGCGCTTCCAAGGATGATCAGAAATGAATTAGGCGTCATTAAATTAATTAATTTTGCTAGTTAATCTATTGTCTACGAAATTTGAAAGTGTGAAAGCACTACAGATACAATACTTCAGATCTACGAAATCCTCTGTCCACGAAGGTGCAAAGCAGCGCTTCCAAGGAGGATGAGAAATGAATTGGGCGTTATTAAATTAATTAATTTTGTTAATTAATCTATTGTCTACGAAATTTGAAAGTGTGAAAGCACTATGCATACAATACTTCAGATCTACGAAATCCTCTGTCCACGAAGGTGCAAAACAGCGCTTCCAAGGAGGATGAGAAATGAATTAAGTGTTATTAAATTAATTAATTTTGTTAATTAATCTGCTGTCTGCGAAATTTGAAAGTGCGAAAGCAACGCTTCGGAGTGACTAAAAATAAATTAAGTTATCAGCGGTGCTGTTTTTTTTGGCGATACAGTTCCTAGATTTGACATGACAGCACTAAGAAATTTACCTCAATTATTGAAGTGCCCAAATTGCATTGAAAATATTTGAGTACATCTTTACAGTGACGTTGACTGAGGGGGCCTCGAAATGTGTTGCTTTATGATTTTTGAATGACTTTGCAATTACGTGCGATTGCTTTTGTAACAATATTTAAATAAACTAAGGCTTAAATTAATTCAAAGTTCGTTAAATTACTCTACTATCGACGGAATTTGAAAGTTTGAAGCTATGCTTAAAAGTGACGAAAAATGAATTAAGTTATTTGCTTGCTGTTTCTTTGACAACACCGTACCGATATTTGACATGACAGCACTGATGAATTTACTCCAACTATAAAAGTGTTGAAAAAGTGTGAGTACATCTTTGCAGTGACGTAACCAAGGTGTGCTGATCTGAATGTGTTGATTTCTGATTTTTAAATGTACAAATTTAATACGAATTCATCGGACAATTTGCAGTTTATTTAAATATTTATAAATGAAAACAGGCGTATATTCAGAAATTATTTTTAGGGTGGTCTTGTATTGGATGAGCACTGCGCTTAATGATATTTTTAGACTTTCCAGAAAGACTAAGAGTATTTTACACGTTTATTAACCCTACTGGCGGTTATCTCGAAATGGTACGTCATTAGCAACACTTACAGATCCTGATGAACAAGATATCATTAAAAAAAATCTGACCAGATCTTGATCTCTTCCTCACAAAAGAAATTGACAGTATCATGATGACGAGATATCTCGTCATTAGCAAAATTGGTCAGATATTGATGGGCGATATCTCATCGAAACCACTTTGGAGAGTTAAACTTGGATTTGCTCTGATTAAACTAGCTTCAGCATATATCTTTAATTGTTTTTTATAACACCAATAATCCTTTTGGGGGTGGAGGATCGACCCCTTGGGCCCTTTCCTTGAACTAATTGATTGTCAAATTAATCATTCTTTATGAAACTATATTTCTCTATGAGAGTACTCTCATTACTATGAAAGTAGGAAGCAACGTTTTAAAGGTGAGAAAACGAAAGATAAAAGGAATTTTGACAAAACAAGATTTAAATACTCGCTCAATGAGATTTACTGTCACTATAAATATTTGGCGAACAAAACCATTGTAATATTATATTTGTTGCTTGAATCTTCGGAATGCGCCATTTTTTATGCCAATAATAATCGCTTTAAAGAAAATCCAGAATGAAAAGATAGCCAGACTTAATAAGTAAATTGTCAAAATCTTCAGTTGACAAAAAACGTCCAAGGCCCCTTTTGAAATGATATTCTGGTGACTCAACTGTTTCCGATAGCATTTTATGCTTTCCGTTTCCGGAAAATTATATTAGTACTTGGTCTTGGCACTACTTTATTGCTTGCATGGCATTTAAAGATTGGAAAATCTTTTCAAATTGATATTGTTTTTAATTGACATGTGGAAACTGTTTACTGATGGAGATATAAACCAAACATGCAGTCTGAGGCTTTTTATTTTTATGCGTATCATTTCAATTTAATACCTCAATAAAATACAGATTAGGCATTTCCCTAAAATTCACAATACATATTTCAAACGCTGCACAAGCAGTGAATATTTGGTTTTTATTTTTCTGAATATGTTTTTTTTTTCAATTTACTTCAACCTCTTGGTTCTTATCATATCATGTCTTATTTGTAATGAGATAAGAAATTTATTGAGGAGTGTTATATCATCTACTTCCTCCTCCTTGTGGTTTATATTTGTGTCAAAAACTACCATGTAGTGTCCAGCCTCTGGAGCAAAATCCTGTTCCAAACTGTCACCAGTTCTTGTCCAGGGACAATTTGTTCTTTCTATTTGGATCTCCAATCCCCTTGTAGTAATAGGGTAGTTTTCTCCCGACGATTCAACTTGTCTTTAGCAAAATTAACCAGATCTTGGACGAGAAACTTCGTAATAACACTTGAAGGGTTAATACCACGATAGGTGTTCCAAAAACACAAAATGCATATGTCAAGCACTACATATCCGTGAATGAGTTCTGATTTCGTTCATCGATTGAATTCTTGTGTCTTCCTTTTCTATTCTCGCATAATCCGCTGAATTTTCTGAAGGATGTCCTAAGAATTTTTATTGGCTGTTTCCATTGAATATCTTCAATTTTGCGTATTTGTATCGACGAGACAAATTAACAATTTGTGGTAAATGAGAAGTACCCGGGTAATTAATGTAAATTATTCAACTTCCTGTAGCGGGAATTGGAAAAACTGTAAACATGAGCATTTTCCAAAAACATTTTGTGAAATTTTACCGAAACAACTGGGTTGTTAAACATCCAACAATGTTCAGAGTGGCTACATTGCGATTCTAATTATTCCCTCTTAGTATCGACGTGACAAATTAACAATTTGTGGTAAATGTGAAGCACCCGCAAATTAATGCAAATCATTCAACTTTCTGCAAAAGGAAATTGAAGAACTAAACTGAAGTGAATTTCAAAAACATTTTGTGAAATTTTATCGAAACAACTGGGTTGGTAAACATTCATCAATGTTCAAGAGTAGCTGCATTGCGATGCTAATTCTTGCCTCTTAGAATACTCAGGCGAAGATAATTCCTCTTGAAGACAGCGAAAACTAATTGCTCAAATCATCACCTGATTACCAAAAGATCAGATTTGATGGAAGTGGCGATTAACCGGGAGCAGCTCTTCATTTCGACAAGAGAAAGGCCGGGTGAGATGAAAAGAGAAATGAAGTCTTTGTTCACCCATTAAGAAAGAAAGAAAACGTGATGAATGAACTTTCGTTGTGTAGAATTACGTTTACTACGTCGACCAAAAACCTTTAATTCATGAAATACTTAGTGAGTTTTCTTTGGCACATTTGATGTGTGGTGAACATGTAATATATTTACGTTGCTATACCGAAACATTCAGTAGAAAAACGTTAAATCATGAAATCCTTTATAAGCTTCCTTCGACACATTTGATGTGTGGTGGGTGTTGTATATATATAACAGAGAAAAACATTAATTCATGAAATATTTGGCAAGTTTTCTTCATCATATCTGATTTACGATGCTATATGGAAACATTCTACAGCAAAACGTGTAATTCATGAAATCATTTATTAGCTTTCTTCGACATATTTGATGTGGGGTGG
The DNA here is from genome assembly GCA_947359465.1 of Metellina segmentata. NCBI lineage: Eukaryota > Metazoa > Arthropoda > Arachnida > Araneae > Tetragnathidae > Metellina > Metellina segmentata. The sequence goes on along the minus strand of OX375884.1, from coordinate 19,015,727 downwards.
AAATGCAATATATTTATTTTGAAACATCCAACTGAGAAGCATTAAGTCATGAAATCCTTTATAAGTTTTGCTTTTTCGAAACATCCAGCAGAAATGTATCGCATCACAAAATCTCGAAAATGTTTTCTTCAACATATTTGATGAGAAGTGGATGTGTAATATATTTCTATTGCTTTATCGAAACATCTATCAGAAAAAAATATGTTTAATGCATGAAATGCTTCATAAATTTTCTTCAACATATTTTATGTAATATATCCACGTTGCTATTACGAAACATCCAACATGAAGTTATTAAATCATGGATTGTTTTTACTTCTTCGACATATTTAGAGTGATGAATAGTTAATATATTTTCTGTGCTGTAGTGAAACATTCAACAGAAACGTATGTATTCATGAAATGCTTTGCTTTCTTTGCCATCTTAGGTGTGTGATGAATATATATATTCTGAATATTTTATATTCACGTTGGCTATATCGAAACATCCATCAAAAAACATTAATTAATGAAATCATTTATAAGTTTTGCTGTTTCGAAACATCCAACAGTAAAGTATGAAATCTTGTGAAATCACTTATAAATTTTCTTGGACATATAATGGGTTATGCGTTGCTTTATCGAAACATTCATCAGAAAAACATTAGTTCATGAAATCCTTCACACATTTCTTCGACATATTTGGTGCGTGATGGATATGTAATTTATTCGCATTTATATATCAAAACATCTAACAGAAATGTATTAATTCATAAAATCCTTCATAAGTTTTTTTGGCCCTTGGTTTGCGTTGGATCGTTGAAGCATCCAACAGAAAAACATCAAGTCAGGAAATCCTTTATAAGTTTTGCTTTTATTGCTTAGTTTGCATTTATTGCATGCTCGATGCTTAGTTTGTTTTATTGCCCTTAGAAAAATAAGTTAGAGGGAACATTCACACAAACTATTCTCTGCTGAGTTCAGTCCGAATCTTACTGCAGCGCTGTTGACTTAACCGATCTATTTTAAACTGCTCCCACCGAATAATGTTATAGAGAATAAGTTAGAGGGAACATTTAAACTATTCTCTGCTGAGTTCAGTCCGAATCTTACTGCAGCGCTGTTGACTTAACCGATCTATTTTAAACTGCTCCCACCGAATAATGTTATAGGGAATAAGTTAGAAGGAACATTTAAACTATTCTCTGCTGAGTTCAGTCCGAATCTTAATGCAACACTGTTGACTTAACCGATCTATTTTAAACTGCTCCCACCGAATAATGCCCGTTTGAAACGGATTTGATTCGTTTCTGATCTCCCTTCAATTCGATGACCTCTTTTATCAAGAGACTTACTGGTACGAGACTTCCGACTATTGTGATCACTGCCTGTTTTGATAGCAAATACAGCTCAACAAGCTTTTACTAGTTAAAAAAAATTATTTCATGCTCCACAATGAAACAATGTTCCAAGTTTTTCAAAATAATTGTTTCTTGAGTCGTTAGTCATGGCTATGTTGGATGTTAGAATGATATTATTTGAAGGGTTAATAAATTGATTATTGCGAGCTCAATGAAACGATTAACAGTTATCCGAGTTTTTCTTGTTAAGCAATCGAATATTCATAAATATTGCAATAAACAGCATATGTTTTATTGAGTTGTTACTCATGACTACGTTGGATGTTTGAAGGATAGTTACATAAGGGGCTTGATAAGTTCATTATTGCGAGCTTATGAAAGGATTAACATATTTCACTGTTTTTCTTCTTAAGTAATTTAATATTCATAAGCAACAGTTTTTGGTAATCATTAGAATTTAATTCTTATATTTGCAATAAAAATTCAGAAAATATATGGCTCAGAAAATCTGAAAATAATTTTGTTTTATTGGGTTAGTCATGAACATGTTGTATGTTTTAAGGATATTTATAGAAAGTGGATAAATTGGGTGACTGCGAGCTCAATGAAATGATAAACAGATTTCTGAGTTTAGCTTGTTAAGCAATTGAATATTGATAAGTATCGCAATGAACAGCATGTTTTAATTGAGTTGTTAGTCACAAATTTATTGTATGTTTGAAGGATATTAATAAAAGATTGATACATTGATTATTGCGAGCTCGATGAAACGATCAACAGATTTCCGAGTTTTCTTGTTAAGTAATTCTAATATTCATAACTATCCTAATAAACAGAATTTATTGATAATCATAAGAATTCAATTCTTATTTTTGCAATGAAAATGTAGAAATATATTTAGATTAGCTAATCTGAGAGTAATTATCTTTATTTTAAGAGTTGTTAATCATAACTACGTTAATGTTTGATAGAAGGTTGATAAGTTGATCATTGCGAGCTCAATGAAACGATTAACATATTTCTGAGTTTTCTTGTCAAGTAATTGAATATACATAATTATAGCAATATAAACAGCATTTATTGGTAATCATAAGAATTTCATTCTTATTTAATAAAAATGTAAAAATACATTTGGGTCAGGAAATCTGAGAGTAATTATAGACGTGTTTAATAACTACATTATAGACTCAAAACGACTTGAACCGCGACTTAAGATAAAAGTTTTTTGATCTTATAATCAGAAGATTTCGTGCATTTCCACATCGTTCTTTTTATATTTAAATATCCCCACTCCGATTCTATAAAAACTTTAAGGGTTTTCAAACACTCTTAGGTATCGAGATTTCTTTATTGATCGTTTATACTTTATTACTATGAATGGGCGAATAGTGTCCCCAATGCGCTCCTTTGACCTTAAAATGTCCTTGAGAAGAGGGTGTTCATATACAGGGTGGTCCCGAATTCATGGTACAAACTTTAATGGTAGGTACAGGACATTGTAACAATGATTTATTGTATAGGAATGTATAGTCGCAAGTGACGCGGTGAGGCGTAAACAAGGGAAATAAAAGGAAAGAGAAATGGAGTGATCGGTTGGTATCATTGCCGGTAGAGGGCAGTAGATGTCTAGCCGCTGTTGAACATGATGCATCGCAGTAGGGAAAAGCGCCATTCACAATTGTGCTGCCGTAGACGATGGGTGACTTTACGTATGCAGAAAAAGCAGACATGCATTACATGTACGGCCGTGCAAATGGTAACGGCAGAGCTGCGTTACGAATGTATCGCGCGGAGTATCCCAATCGCTCCACCGACGCTGTCAAGCATGTATCGATACTGGTGGACGCAATTTTGAACAATTACTGTAAACATGACACTTGTCAACAACGCTTTCAATAAAATCTTTGTTTTTCCTTTCGGCCGTTATTTCCCCTGTTTTCGCCTCACCGCGTCACTTGCGACTATACATTCCTATACAATAAATCATTGTTACAATGTCCTGTACCTACCATTAAAGTTTGTACCATGAATTCGGGACCACCCTGTATTTTACTTCGTATTCTACAATTATATACAACAGTAAACATTTTTACGAATTTTTTCTCAATGCTAATGTCAAAACAAGTGAAAGCAATTTCTCTGCCATTTCTTATCTGAGTTTGAGTTCCTTTCCCATATATATTAGACCGCGGTAGCCCGATTAGTTGACCAACGAATTAACAACCGGAGGGTTGCGAGTTCAAAACTCGATCCAATTAATGTGGTGCACGTTAATTTTGGCACGTCCTCAAATATACCCACGATGGCTAGGGGTGAAAGTTTGGAGAGTGAGGTGCCATCTCAGGGATTGACCTCGTCATCTGATCGTGATCAAAATTACGAGACACTGACCTCATAACTATCCTAATAACGCTGATTGTTGCCAATATCCCGTTTTGTTGCTCCAGTGAGACTTAAAATTCAACTACCTAATATAGGAAAAATTTTACTACTTAATAATGTATTGACTATTATATTTTACTAGCCTCTGCGTGGCTAGACCGGCGTTGCTTTTGTGGCGTTATTGGTTTGCGAAGCAAACCAAATGGGAATTCGGAACCTATTGCATAACAGCCATAACGGCGTTGCCCGTGACATTTCTTTTCTTGGGGGTCATATTGCCCGTGGTGTTGGTTTGCTTCGCAAACCAAAAAATATGAATATTTAATTGATAAATTATTTATTAAAAGAAAATCAAACGTAAACAAAAGTCCAGTCTAAAATTGTCCGCAGATTTCATATCCGTTAAAATTTTCATTCGATCTTTAACGATCGCTGAGATAGAAAAAAAGCACTGAAGAACGAAAGTGATAACTTAAATAATTTATTTTGCTTCACACTAGAATCCGTTTCTCAGGAAATCAAAATGAATGAATCTCGAATCAAACGAAGGTCATTCCAATCTGTTCTCTCCCATTCTAGACGGGAGATGAAAAAAACTTGACCTGGTTCCAAAGGCTGACGCTAAGGGAATGTGAGGGCGAAAAGTCTAAATTTTGATGCTTCTTCATTCCGCGGAAGAAGGAAGAACGGTGAAAAACGATTAAATTCATTTAAAAATGTTCTAGATTGAATTTTAAAATTCACCGCGACCCAAAAATTGCAAAAAATTCGGACTACCTGTGTGCCAAATCCCATTACTGTAAGTGCCATAGATTCGTCAGGACTTTGCGGGCAAGAAACAAACAGACAAAACACTTCCTTTTATAATATTAGAGATATGCGGTACAAGACATTTCCCTTTCACTCAATGTGGCTCACGCAAGTCAAAAGGTTGGACTTCTCTTGCTCTGAGGGTTTCATTTTATTGACCGTTTACATTTTATTCATCCGAATGGGTGAGCGGGGACCTCAAAGCATCAATTCGCCCAAGGCTTATAGTGCCCTTACAATGACCTTGAGATAGGGTACTAATACATTTTATTTCGTGTTCCAGAAAACGTATTTCAGTGAACATATTTACGAATTTTTCCCCGAGGAAATGTCGACTGAGTTCGTCTCCGATACGTATACATTGTTACGTTAGCAAGTTTAAAAATTAGACGTTCAAAATGTTAGGTGCAAGGACATTAAGCATTTTTCCTCAGTCGCTCAAAATATGTTTTGTTTGTTTGGATTTGTATAAACACACGAAGTTCAGCGCTGCCACAGGCGACTAAAAAGCGACTTTTTGTCCCTATTTTTCAATGTTGGCGACCAAAGCATTTTGAGCAAAATCGTTTAAAAGCTCCTGTTTACAAAATGTTGGCCACTTTCCATTTCCACGAAAATTAAAATTCTTTTTTAAACAAAGTGCAGACGGCAGCAGAGTAGTTCATTAACCCCGCACTGGAGCAACACAACGGGCTATTGGTGACGGACCGGGATCGAAATTGTGGACGGAAAAACATTTTTCAGATCTTTTTGAAAAGGGGGGGGATTTTCCAAAATGAAGCAAATTTTGTAGTTTTGGCGACAACCAAGACAACATAGAAGAAAAGCACCGGGATTTTTAGAAAATATTCAGCTTTTTAATTTCAAAATAATATTTATTGGCGAGATCTTCAACGTCTGTTTCGTACTTAACCGACACTACGGTCGGTACATCAGTTGTACCACGATCGCTCCAAGAAAAATTTAGACTACGGCCGCTACAGCAGTTGTATCTTGAAAGTAACAAAAAGCGCGCTTGATATACACTACCCTACAATAATGGACCGGACAGCAAAATGTAATGGTATAAGGCAGGGATGGGCAAACTTTTTCGGTCGCGGGCCAAAAATCGAAAAAAAAAAAAATTTGGAGGGCCAAGATAAAATTTTCTAAAATTTTATAAACGATATACAAGTATTACAATTTAAATATGTTAATGAGATGAATGAAATTGCGATTTCATTTTTAAAAGTTCCTTATATTGAGGTTCGAAGTGAGATGTACTGGTTCTAAAGAACGAGGCTAAATGCTCATCCGTCAGTCTACTTCTGAAATAATTCTTTCTAAGGTTCATAGTTAAAAACACTTGTTGACTTGATAAGGTGAAGCAAACATAGCACTGATTTTCTGGGCGTGAGATATTAAATTTGGGAAACTTACTTTCGATAAAGATTTGTAAAACTCTTAACTTTGGCATGCATATTGGATTCCCATATGTCTGCTCCCCGAGAAAGAGATAACGCTTGTTGGTGCCAGTCTACCAGCTATAACTAACAAAGAACTTCAGCTTTTAACACTTTACTATTGAAAGCTGTCTGTCCTTGCTATTTCCGTCGATTTCTGTTTTGTAGAACAATAATAGAGAAAGTAAAAAAATCATCAGTCCTTTGAAAAAAAGGAAGAAAAATTAATAATATTTAAACAAAGTAGTAAAGGAGATGGATATATAATATATAAATCATATTTTCTTTTAATTTCCGTCGGACCGGCAATTAAAATTCTATCCTTGGGCCGGATAAAACCTTCCGGCGGGCCGTAGTTTGCCCATCCCTGGTATAAGGGAAAGAATACATGCTTTAATAGGGGGAAGGCCCCCCATGTGCTGCAATGACTTTATCAACCCTTCTGGTCATGCTTTCAACAAAGTTTTGATACACAGCTATGGGTATTTGTGTCCATTCCTGCAGCAAGAATGTGACCAGCTCAGCTGTAGATTTCGGACGTGGTTCCCTGGTCCGTAAGCGTCGCTCTAATTTGTCCCACAAATGTTCTATGGGGTTTAGGTCGGGACTCTGAGCAGGCCAGGGAAGACGTTTTACATCCATATCTTGATTTCACTGCTCGACAGCGGCTGCAACATGACATGGAGCGTTTTCGTCCTGGAAGTAACATTCGTCCATTCCATAAAATTGCCAGAGCGTAGGAAGAACCTGATTGTTCAAAATGTTCATGTAGACGTCGACGTTCAATTTACCAGGAACAACATGCAAAGGTATACAACGAAATCTCAGTCGAAAATAGTCGGATTTCATGCAAATCCGTTGGCCTCCGGTCCTTTATTGTATGATAGTGTATCTATAGTTGTAGTCATAAGGTTAACCTTTTGACTACGACTATAGATATAACTGAGGCGATTCTTTATTGGCGCGATTCTTATAACTTTCAAGGTACAACTGCTGTACTGGCCGTAGTCTAAATTCTTTCTTGGCGCGATTCTTATAACTTTCAAGGTACAACTGCTGTACTGGCCGTAGTCTAAATTCTTTCTTGGCGCGATTCTTATAACTTTCAAGGTACAACTGCTGTACTGGCCGTAGTCTAAATTCTTTCTTGGCGCGATTCTTATAACTTTCAAGGTACAACTGCTGTACTGGCCGTAGTCTAAATTCTTTCTTGGCGCGATTCTTATAACTTTCAAGGTACAACTGCTGTACTGGCCGTAGTCTAAATTCTTTCTTGGCGCGATTCTTATAACTTTCAAGGTACAACTGCTGTACTGGCCGTAGTCTAAATTCTTTCTTGGCGCGATTCTTATAACTTTCAAGGTACAACTGCTGTACTGGCCGTAGTCTAAATTCTTTCTTGGCGCGATTCTTATAACTTTCAAGGTACAACTGCTGTACTGGCCGTAGTCTAAATTCTTTCTTGGCGCGATTCTTATAACTTTCAAGGTACAACTGCTGTACTGGCCGTAGTCTAAATTCTTTCTTGGCGCGATTCTTATAACTTTCAAGGTACAACTGCTGTACTGGCCGTAGTCTAAATTCTTTCTTGGCGCGATTCTTATAACTTTCAAGGTACAACTGCTGTACTGGCCGTAGTCTAAATTCTTTCTTGGCGCGATTCTTATAACTTTCAAGGTACAACTGCTGTACTGGCCGTAGTCTAAATTCTTTCTTGGCGCGATTCTTATAACTTTCAAGGTACAACTGCTGTACTGGCCGTAGTCTAAATTCTTTCTTGGCGCGATTCTTATAACTTTCAAGGTACAACTGCTGTACTGGCCGTAGTCTAAATTCTTTCTTGGCGCGATTCTTATAACTTTCAAGGTACAACTGCTGTACTGGCCGTAGTCTAAATTCTTTCTTGGCGCGATTCTTATAACTTTCAAGGTACAACTGCTGTACTGGCCGTAGTCTAAATTCTTTCTTGGCGCGATTCTTATAACTTTCAAGGTACAACTGCTGTACTGGCCATAGTCTAAATTCTTTCTTGGCGCGATTCTTATAATTTTCAAGGTACAACTGCTGTACTGGCCGTAGTCTAAATTCTTTCTTGGCGCGATTCTTATAACTTTGAAGGTACAACTGCTGTACTGGCCGTAGTCTAAATTCTTTCTTGGCGCGATTCTTATAACTTTCAAGGTACAACAGCTGTACTGGCCGTAGTCTAAATTCTTTCTTGGCGCAATTCTTATAATTTTCAAGGTACAACTGTTGTATTGGTTGTGGTCTAAATTGTTTCTTAGCGCGATTCTTATAACTTTCAAGGTACAACCGCTGAACTGGCCGTAATCTGAAGTCTTTCTTGGCGTGATCAAGGCACAACTGCTGTACCAGCCGTAGTCTAATGGTTAATCAGCACATTTTGTGATTTAGCTGATTCATTTTATATCTGAACTATTAAAATTGCGGTAAATTGCGTTTTAACAGACTTTTGTTTGTACAACGCCTCGTAATTTTGAACCACGGTCAGATGACGAGAACACCTGAGCTTGCACACCCCTTCAAACTTCCACAACACGCCAACGTGAGTACATTTGAGTCCGTGACCGATTTCTCATGCACCAGACCCCGTGTACACGACGATCTTTGACTGTACCGAGTTTCGAACTTGCATCCTTCCGGTTGCTAATCTGTACCTCTTCCAACTATGCTTTCGCGGCCCACAAACAGAAGCTATACCAAACAAAATATATGCTAGACAAATAACAGTAAACTTTATTAATTGTATTTATTAATATTAATAACAATTAATATGTGCTGTAACGAGTGAACTACGAACACAACGCCAGGTGAGGAGCTATAAACCTCCGAACTGTTAACGAGCTAGAAGTTTCAATCAAATAGGTATCTCATGTCTGCTTCGATGAAGGACTCACCCACCGAGAGTCAGAGTTTTCTGTGTAGAATTGCGGTTAAACGTCGTAACGTCCGTTATGTCGGTTATTCAGGAAAGTTCTGTAAATATATATGCTGTGTCCACGTAATATAATTTAGATTAATAAACAGTTTGTGAGTGTAAGGAGAGTTTGTCGCTTGTTCGCCGCTTCCAGAAGGAATTCTCTGCACAGGGTCACAATATTCAATTTATTCCAAAATATGGTAAGGCAAGGTAATTTTTAAGACTACATACTACAGCAGGGGTTTCCAAAGTGTGTGCCGCGGCACCCTGGGGTGCTGCGAAGCGCCCATGAAGCAGTTGCTGTTGTAAGAAACAAATATCGTTCGAAAATTAATGCCGTAAAAGAAATGTGAGTAGCTGTAGCACTAGCATGTCACGAGTAGCTGTAGCACTGGCACTTCGCGAGTAGCTGTGTCTGAATTCCACGATTCGAACAATTGTGCAGTGAGCAGCAGGCTCGCATGTCGGACTAAACACAAACACATATACTTCCAAGAGCATGTTGAAGGTAATTTTATTTGTTTTAGTTAAATTTTCACCTACACCTATGTTTTCCTATGAAGTACAATTAAACTCTTTGTGTGAATTTGAAATACGGGG
>OX375884.1:18820274-19006012 GCA_947359465.1 Metellina segmentata | reverse complement strand
GCACCAACCGCTTCTACACCATACGCTTACAAAATATCCATGCGCTGACCCGGATCCAAACCTGGAACCTACGATCTAGAGGCTAACACCTTAACCACCATCCAAAATATGGAGAACACTCATGAGAGTTCAGAAGCAGAAACTTTAGTGTACAAATACATACATATTACCTTTAATTTTGGAAATTTTGTATTTGAGTATTTATGAGCGTGTAATGTGTCATCACTTTTTGGACTTTTTTGTTTAGGGTCCTTGTTTTACATTATCAGACAGATTGCATTTACGGTAGATTAAAGCATTGATTGTTAGTTAGAAGGTGCGTTGGTTCGTTTTATGCACAAGGGCCATATTTGCCAAGCTGCGCCAAACATAAGACATATAGCATCAAGAAATGAGCATACACAAACACAAAGAAATTCTTACGAGCACAGAAGAAAGAAATACTCCGGAATGGATTCAATTAAAAAAAAAAACATTTCTTAATTTCAAAGTACTTTAAATAGCCAATGAAAACATTTTTCTTGAGGGCATGGTTTTTATCGGGACTGAATATTAAATATTTTCATTACGTTACAGTATATTTATAAATTCCTGATCAGCTACATGTTGATATTTTGACCCATAATAGTAATCTTTCCAAATGACAAACCATTTAAAAGTTTTTTTAATCTTTTCTGAAGTTCCAAGTACTTTAAATCTCTACTATTATAAAAGGAAGTGTTTGTTTGTTTGTCTGTTTGGGGCCGCAAAATCCTGACGATTCTATGGCACTTACCACAGTGTGATTTGGCACACAGGTAGTCCGAATTGTTTACAATTTTTGGGTCGCGGCGAATTTTAAAATTCAATCTAGAAGATTTTTAAATTAATTTAATTGTTTTATTCTCTATCAATTTTTCAAACGCAGATAATTTTTTGTACTCATGCGACCATGCACTCAGGGTTTGGAATCATGCCAAGTTTTTTTCATCCTCAGAATGCGGAGAAAATTATTTTTTAATTTCCGCTTTGATTTTGCGCGATTGATTTCAACGGATATTAAATCTTCGAAAATTTTCAATTCAGATTAATACCTAAAAATATGATTTTTTTTTAAACAAATAATTTTTTATCGAATATATCATCAACGGATTTGAAATCCGCGGAAAATTTTACTCCAGATTAATACCTTACTCCACGGGCATACAATATAAAAACAGAATGTTTAAGTAATTTTTTTTACTTGTCTTGTAGCTAATAAAACCATTTTTTCTGCCGTTTTTTTTTCTTTTGGTACTGAAGATTATATATTCACTACGATATACTATATTAATTCACCCCCATGGAGGTAATCTTTCCAAATTAGTACCCATTTTTTCAATTAAAAAATCATTTTTGAATTTCAGAGTACCTTAAAAGTCAATAAAAACAGTTTTCTGAAGATGTTTATTGGGACTGAAGATTATATATTCATCACGTTATATAGTGTGTATATTCATTAATTCCAGCTAACTATCAACTACATCTTAATGTTTTGACACACGGGATAGTGTCCCCAAATGAATACCCACCATAAACATTCTTTATAAAAATCAATTCTTGATCTGAACGTACCTTAAATAACCAGTAAAATACTTTTTCCAAGGAGTGGATTTTTCTCGGGACTGAAAAGTTTAAATATGACAAACGGAATTAACTTTTCTATTCCTTGCGAAATACTGGATACTTTTCAGGTGTTTCCAATCGGGAAAACTGACTTATTTCTTCTTATACGCTTTGATCTTATCTTCTCCATTGATCAATAGACATGATTCCTTTTAGCCGCCATCGTTTATTTTAAGCTATAGAATTTCTCTCGAGATCTTTACTATAGTAGAGATTGAAGGTATAATCTCGGCTCGAGACTAAATCCAAGAAATACGAAATAAAATAATTTAGGATTGTTCTCTTCTTGCCCAGTAGAATAAACCCCTTCCGTCATCTTAAGCTTATATTTCTTCTTCGTTGCCTATTATTGAGGACATTTGCTAGAATAGAAGGGAAGTGATTTTCCGGTGGGCGACACTCGATAAGTTTCATTCTTTTGTGTGGGCATAACTGTCTTCTAGCCCACATATATCGTTTTAATAACGTGGACGTTCTTTGTATGACTCCAACCTGCATACACTGTACTGACAAAAGTCACCAGACACTTGGCGTAGAAACAAAACAGCAGTTATTTGGGGGGTCTAACTGTAAATTTAAAATTTCAATTTCAGAGTCCTCATCCACATGGGTAACTACAGAGCTAACTATTAGTGAGTATACGTGGACACTCACTAGTAGTTAGTCCATCTATTGAGTACTTGTTGTTGTTGTTGTTTCTTATGCCTACACTGGCAGACCAGAGGAGTACCAGGCCCGTCGAAGACCGCAAGAGGCGAGGGGGGTGCGCCTTCCATATTATTGAGCCCCATTGGGAGGAAGTCCGACTTTGCTCGACATACATGACACATCCGTTTTACAGGAAGGTCCCTTTCTTACATCCATTCACTCACACATATCGTAATTTAGATCCCAATCAGAGGCCGATAACCCCCTTATCAGGTACCCCCAGAGGTATTGATTTGGTATGGGAACATGGGGGACATTGTGACCACGACCTATTTAACGTGCCTCAGTCACCATTAGTGAACACGACGGTCTTTAGCCAGGTCGAAGCGCCGATCTCGCAATCATCAGAATTGGAGGCTCCGCCGAGATTAAGTACTTGTAGTACTAGCTAGTAGGGATGCGACATCGACAACAAAACATCGATGTTCAAAATTAAAACATCGATGTTGATAGTATATCGCCCAAAAAACATCGATGTTTTTAAAATTTAGTGTATTTAAATCTTTTCCCCCATTTCTTAAAACTTGTTTAGTAACCTCAAACATTAATGTTCGCCGGGGGGGAATGAATAATATAAAAGAAAATGATATTTACAACAATTTGACATAGGTTCTACTCACTATAAGTATAATTAGGTAGGTACATAACAATAATTATTGTTACTTGTTATTAATTATTTATTAACTTATGGGGGAGAAACAATACAAACTTATTTTTTATTTACTGTAAATAAAATACATTGGGGTTTGGGCACCGCAGGTGGCCCCCTCGTCCCCGCTGTGATAGCAGGTTATGAGCGGTTTTTTGTGGCCAACCACGGAAGGAGAGTATTCCCCAGAAGTGGGGAGAGGACTGGGCAGGGGGCGCCTTAAACCGCCCCCCGGCCATTGAGGTGCTATTTGCAAAGGTGTTTTCTCAGCTTGGCATTGGAGTTTTCTAATCTTGGCGTTTAAGTTTGCTCAGAATTCAAAATTGATGCGAAGCGAGGCATTGAGGAACTTTAAAGTTTAACTTTCGAGAGTCTATGGCAGATGGTAGAGTTAAATCAGTTGTCCTGTCCTGAGAATACTGTTGAAGAAAGCCGTTGTTAAATGGTGGTGTTAAGTTGGAAGTATGGTCCTGTAATTATGCCTGTTATTATGCATTACTTTCATTATTTTGACTTGGGCTTTGTTGTTGGTGGCAGTATTATGTTTCCACGCTATGCTTAAGTTGATGTTTGGTTCTTTTAAATGGTTGGTTGTCGTTAGAGGGCAGTTGAATAAGTAGTGGTCCGGAGTTCCCGGCTCCCCGCAAATGCAGTTATTGGGACCAATAATTATTATAGGCCCCAATATATTTTTTATTTACAGCTTGTAAAAAAAGAAGTTTGTTAACTTTCTCCACCTTAAGCCGACTACTATTTCACTGGTTAGGGAAGAAATTCTTTCTGATGGAACAGATGTCGCCATCACTGACAAATACTTAGTTGCACGGTTATTTTTCTTAATTTTTACTATGGTGCTTTTTTCATTCAAAAATAAAACATCGACAACGTAAAAACATCGATGTTTCATAAAAACATTGGTTCCTATAAATCGATGGTAAATACAGCAATGTTTTTATGAAACATCGATGTTTTTAAAACATTGACATGGATGTCGCATCCCTATTTTTCAGACCCTTCACCCTTGGCCACTGTGGTCTAAAAGTATGTTCAGTTTTACTGATTATAAAAATTATGCTACTGGTTTATTTTTAAAATTTTTACAACGGTACTTTTTTTATTTAAAAATAAAACATCGACAAGTATAAACATCGATGTTTCATAAAAACATTGGTTCCAATAAATCGATGGTAAATACAGCAATGTTTTTATGAAACATCGATGTTTTTAAAACATTGACATCGATGTCGCATCCCTATTTTTCAGACCCTTCACCCTTGGCCACTGTGTTCTAAAAGTATGTTCAGTTTTACTGATTATAAAAATTATGCTACTGGTTTATTTTTAAAATTTTTACAACGGTACTTTTTTTATTTAAAAATAAAACATCGACAAGTATAAACATCGATGTTCCAAAAACATCGATGTTTTGAAAACATGGACATCTATGTAGCATTCCTTCTCGCTAGATGCACTGAGTATACACTGACATTTAACGAAGGAATGTCCTGAGTTCAAATGTTTAAAACCAAAATCTAAACACTGATGTAGCAGTCACTATTATACCTAAATATCCATAGTTAGAATGTTAAATACGTACTATCTTGAACACAAGTTCTAGGGGGACTGAACCATTTTGGCAAGTTAATAATTTTATGAAGGGATGCCATTACAGTTCAGTCCCATAGGACTTGTGTTCATGATGGTACGTATTTAATATTCTGAATATGAATATTTAGGGATTATAAGTGACTGCTTCTTCAGTACTTAGATTTTGATTCACGGATATATGCGTGTGATTCTCACAGAAGGTTAACATTTAACTCTCCTGGTGGTTTTTCTTGGCGTCAAAAACTGCACTACAGTGACCAGCCTCTGCTACAAAAACCTATTCCAAACTATTACCAGCTTTTAGCAAAGACAATTTTATTTTCCTATTTGGATCTTCATTTCACCTTGGAGAATGAAGCAGTTTTGTTGAGTCTGTTCATTAGTAAAGCTGACCAGATCTTGGACGAGATATCTCGTCGAAACCACTTGAAGTGTTCAGAAATTAGATTTGAAAACCATGGTAACAAAATACTACATGGTAGTTTACTAAAGCATCACTCAAACAGCATAAAAAGTACACGACTTAAAATCGTTTATCGTTTTTTCAAATATACAGAATGTGCTACAGAAATGTAGCACATTCTTTCCTTACATTTCAGTCTATATACTCACTAGTAGTTAGCTTTGTGGTTACCCATGTGGATGTGGAATCTGAAATTGAAGATTAAAATTTGCTGTCAGACCTCAAAATAAATGCTGTTTCGTTTCTAGTCCTGGTGTCTGGTTTCTTTTGTCAGTGCAGTATATGAAGACATTTGGCCGCAGTGCGCTTAACCCTTCTTTGCATGATTTTTTCTTTATTGGTGAAATAAATCAAGGTGATATAATTCATGTTCAAAATTAAAGGAAAAATGGTTAAAAAAAAATCTAAGTATATATTTATAGTACAAATTTAGCAAAAAACAATATGATGGTATCATGTGGTATTTTTTAAATTAAACGCAAACTTTTTCAGAAATTGCTCTAAAAATAACAGAAACACATGTTACAAACCTTTCTTCCACTCATTTTCACTTTTTTAGCAATAGAAACTCAAATATAATAAAACAAAATTAAAAACGAAATCATACGTTTATTGCAACTACAACAAACAGCGGAATGACAACTTCAAGCTCGTTTTACTGATAGTGACACTTGCTTATTTTTGACAGCTATGTTTTTTTATGCAATGGACATTAAAAAGGTATACAGACACGATCAACTTAAAGTGAACTTATTCTTTTATATCATTTTTGGGCATTCAATGTTATGATGGAAATTTCCACCATTATGCAAAGAAGGGTTAAGACTTCCAAGAAATGAGTGAAAAGATATCGGGATGAAAGATTGCCAGATTTAAAAAAATGAAAAAGCACCCGATTTCGCTTAAAAAAAGCCCAAATGCGCCCCATAAGCCGAAAAGTATTTTTATCTGAAAAGTAATTGGTAAGTGCGTGAGAGGGGGTTTTCAGCGCAAAACCAAACCAGACGATCTGGTGAAGATCTTAGAATTCAGAACCACTTGTCGGTTTCCTTTTACAGAAATGAATCGGAAGCCAGTCTTGTCGTCGGGACTGTTTTCGAAAGGAAAAGGATGTGTATGTATGTATATATGTGTATGTGTATGTGTGTGTATATGTGTATGTGTATATATATATGTGTATGTGTATATATGTATTCTCTATAAAAATTTACGCCGTTTAATCATCAATCCACACAAAATTTGGTACACTTATACTTCAGAACACTGCGGAAAACATAGGCTATTTCTTTCCTGTCTTCAAACCAATCTGTAGCCATAAAAATTGGCACACAGGTAGTTCTAAAAGTGACTCTCGAAGCCCCAATCTTAAAATCTAAAGTTTGTTTTTCTGCAATAAATGGAAATGGACAAGAAAACACGTTCTACAGGGTTTGCGTATGAGTCGACACAGGGAAATGTCGCGGTCATGTTTTGAAACACGAGCAACGCCGGGTTATTCTGCTAGTTACTGATATAAAATGGTATAACAAACATAACATATAACATGGTAAACATAGTATAACTTACGACAATTCGATCTAAGTTTTCGCGGTTGCGCGATCGGGAATCGTAGAATCACGATTTGTAGCTTATTTATTGCTCATATAAGCTCATATAATTTGGTTAAAGATAGAAATTTTTACTCTATCTTTAACGGTCTAGGAGGTAGAAAAAAAACTAAATAATTCCAGTTAAAAGTTTATTTGTCTTTATCGTCTGCTGGAAAATCATTCCTCTGCGCAAAATGAAAACGGAAACGGGAAAAATAAATTTAGAATCTGTCATATCTTTATGCAGTTGCCATTCCAAAGAAAACAATATTAATTAAATTTCATTAAATTCATTTAAAAATGTTCTAGATTGAATTTTAAAATCCGCCGCGACCCAAAAAGTGTAAAAAATTCGGACTACCTGTATGCCAAATCTCATAGCTGTAAGTGCTATAGAATGGTCAGGATTTGGCGGCCATGAAAAAAACAGACAAACACTTCCTTTTATAATAGTAAAGACAACGTTTTTGCGATCGTGACCCAATTTTTAGAACCACGATTTGAAGCATAATTGCTCAAACAAGCTAATAAGTCTCCGACTCCTCGAATTATAACCACTTAGCATTTTCATTTTTTAGAACTAAATTGGAAACCAGTCTTGTGGTAGTGATTGTTTCAGAAGGAAATGCCATTTCTGACATACTATGATAAAACGCGCGACGATTTGATCGAAGTTTCGGGATCGCGACCCAAGTCTTAGAAGCACGATTTACAATGTATTAATTGCTCATATAAGCTGAGAAATGTCTTGACTCCACGATCTCTTAAATTCAAAACCACTGTCTTTCCATTTGGCAGCAATGAATCGCAAACCACAGTCTCGTTATAAAAACAAGCAAAGACGCTATGTTATAAGATGGAGACATGCTTATAAAGGGCGTGCGTGCGTTGTTTGTCTTTAAATAAAAAATAAGAAAGGGAAGGAAATGGTATGTTTAAAAAAGGAAATGCCATTGATCACATGTCATGGCGTAACATGAGACGAAACAATAACGGGAAGCTGCATTCGCATACAGTCGTGTCCAAGTCTATTTCTTCTGCAGTTGTCTAAAATACATTGCAATTTGCTCGATTTCCTTTTACCTCTTCACTAGCTTTGCGTACTAAAAACAGCATTATAACTAGACTGCTGTTATCATCTGCAGTAAAAGCAGCATTACAACTGGGCTGTTGTTATCATCTGCAGTAAAAACTGATTTGCGAATTTGAACAAGCACGTACTGAACATTACGGTTAGTTGAAAAAAGCTAGGTTCATCCGGTTTCTTGCAGTCCAAAGTGCGTAAGTTCTGATGAGTGATATATGTAAAAACTCGGATTAATTTGTACAATATTTGTTTTCACAATGCTTTAAGACAAGAAACGACAAAATGCCAGATAATTTTGTTAAAGAAATTAATTTGGTAGTCTTAAGTCGAATTTTGATGTCGCGCATAGGTTACAGGAGGCAGTACGACTTCGATCTCTTTACATGTAACGGCCAGAAGAACTAGACAGAATTCGAAAACAAAAGCACTCGTCTACTCGATACTTAGAAGTAAGTCTTCGTTGTACTCGATTCTTTATCGTTGAATTCGAATGCAGTGACATTCATCTGAAGTAATCCTGATTAATTCCCTACTTTTTTTTCGTTTTGATGGTTGCGTTTTATATATTTTGGCTAAGCTGCGCCAAACACGTCACGTAAATGCGCATAGACACTAGGGATGCGACATCGGCAGGAAAACATCGATGTTGATAATACAACGCCAAAAAAACATCGATGTTTTTAAAATTAGAGTATTTAAACTTTTCCCCCATTTCTTAACACTGGTTTAGCAACAAGTGATGCTACATCGACAGCAAAACATCGATGTTTTGAAACTTTGATGTTCAAAATTAAAACATCGATGTTGATAATACATCGCCCCCAAAACTATCGATGTTTTTAAAATTCAGTGTATTTGAACTCTCCCCCCCCCATTTCTTAAAACTGGTTTAGCAACTAGTGATGCGACATCGGCTCCAATACATCGATGCTTTTTTTTTTATCAAACATCAATGCTTTGAAAACATCGACATCGCATCCCTACTTTTCAGACCCTTCACCCTTGGCCACTTTGGTCTAAAAGTATGTTCAATTTGCTGATTATAAAAATTATGCTACTGGTTATTTTTTAAATTTTTATAACCGTACTTTTTCATTTAAAAATAAAACATCGACAACGTAAAAACACCGACAAGTATAAACATCGATGTTACAAAAACATCGAGTTTTTTTTTTAAAACGTCGACATCGATGTCGCATCCCTAATAGACAGACAATGAAAGTTTCACTAACACAGAAGAGAGACATACATCCAAGGATCAAAACACTTTTTGTAGGGAAAAATTAAAAGTCAGACTGAAATTTGGTACGTGGGACAAAGTAATGTCTACGATACCGAACAACGGTTTGGACATTTAGGCGCCCTACGTTCGTGATCTGCATGCGTACGACATGTGGTTACCCTGAATGTATGTATATTTGAACGTAGAAAGCAGTATGTAGATTATAAATAGTTGACCTCTCTAAGTTCTAAAGCAGGCCTGGGCAAACCATCATTTACGGCTCAAAAGAAAATAGAGACGTTTTCAGAAGTAGAGTAGTCGCTAATAGCGTGATATATTGAGGTGCTATATAACAAAAGGTTGCTGGATTTACGGCCATATTCACAAGTCTCGAGTTAACTCGAGAATCAGTTGATCCGCGAGTAAGAGTTAACTCGAGGATTATCAAAAACGGTATTCTCAAACGGCGTGTTAAGTGATCCGGGGATTAAAATGAGACGCTCGCTGTGATTGGCTACCTCACGATCACGTGGTATTGTTTACATTGGTTACGACGCCCCAATATGCATTCATACTGATCAAGCACGTACTTCACCGTAGAATTGATTCCAAATTGTGAATAAATAGGACTCGCACAGCATTTTAATATGGGTTTGGGAAAAGAAATGCAAAGGTATTTAAATTTAAATTGGATTTTTATGGAAACCTAAATTTAGCAAGAAAGAATTGTACACAATGTCTTGACAGATGTATGTAATCTGATTGTCTTTATACTTGTCAGTATGGGTGTGTGTTGGTGTCGTGAAAAGTAACTTGCATTGTCAATTTTCTTTCATTCGTAATAAATCAACAGAATAATTTTTATTCTACGACGAATTTGTATCTGCCATGGTCGTTTTCTACCGTTCGCTCTCTCCGGCTTATAGGACAGAGGTGGCGCCATCTATCTTTTCGCTAAGCTGCTTGTTTAAGATTTACGCAGCTACCTTTATTTTCATTTTTCTTTTGAATTTCAATAAAAATATGTTTAAATTTTTCCATTTAAGCAATATTATGATGATGAGATGAGCTGCTATGTAGCAGGTGCTCCGTAATGACAGATCCAGTCCAGTCGTCGAAAGAATACTGTAATTGAGCATAGAATGAAATGTGTCCTCCATTTTGCTTTTCCAAAAAGATGGTACTGCGCATGCGTTAAATGTAACTCGCGAGTTAACTCGCCGATTTCGGAGGATCAAAATGTAACACCGAAACGGCAGTTTAAACCACGGATCAGGACTTGTGAATACGGTTTTTTCGATAACTCGCGGATTATCGTTGATCCTCGAGTTAACTCGGACTTGTGAATACGGTCGTTAGTGAAGCGAAATGATAATAGATATTTAGAAGTGGTTCTGAGTTTATTTTTATTTCGCGCGCAAGGGCTAGATAAGCAGTGTGGACATATACTCACATAAGAAATTGTTTTATTGACAAGGAAAAAAAAATTATTTATTACTATCTTGATTATCCGATACCTTGATTATCCGCGAGAGTGGGGTGCCAGCTCAGGTGTTGTTCTCGTCATCCGACCGTGGTTCAAAACTACGAGGCGTCGTCCTCGATTCTTTCCCTTCGACATTGATCCCGGGCCGACGGCAATAGCCCATTGTGTGCCAGCCATTGCAGCGTTAATTACCTACCTACCTACGTGTTATAAGAGCTGATGTAGTACGTAGATCGTTCAAATTATGTCAACTTTAGATGATGAGATGATGTCAGATTTAGAGATGTTCATTTCTCGGTAATAATCTTTTGGTTGTGCTGGTAGGTAGTTTGTTGATTACCGTCACGAAAGAGCATCAAACTGGGCTATTGGCGACGGTCCGGTTTAAATCCCTAAAGGAAAGATTCGAGGACAATATCACGTAATTTTGATCCACAGTCAGATGACGAGATGAACACCTGAGCTGGCACCCCACTCACCAAACTCCCACGACACGCAAACGGGAGGACCTTTAAGGCCGCTACAGATTTAAAATACACCAGCCCCCATGTTACACGACAGTGTATGGAATAATCTTTTGGAGAATATTCTTAAGGATATTCACCAAGGGGAGATGAGATTGAAAATTTTCTTATAACAGCAAAAAATAATATGATAAATAAAAAATAGCACATAAATAAAATAAATATAAACTAACACATAAATAAAATAAATATGAAATAGCATATAAAATAAATGTAAAATAGCACATAAAATAAATATAAAATAAATGTAAAATAGTATATAAAATAAATATAAAATAAATGTAAAATAGCATATAAAATAAATATAAAATAGCATAAAAAATATATATAAACTATTGAAATAAATATAAACTATAATATATAAAATATAAACTATAATATATAAAATATAAACTATAATATATAAAATATAAACTATAATATATAAAATATAAACTATAATATATAAAATATAAACTATAATATATAAAATATAAACTATAATATATAAAATATAAACTATAATATATAAAATATAAACTATAATATATAAAATATAAACTATAATATATAAAATATAAACTATAATATATAAAATATAAACTATAATATATAAAATATAAACTATAATATATAAAATATAAACTATAATATATAAAATATAAACTATAATATATAAAATATAAACTATAAAATGAAAGTATATAAAATATAAACTATAATATATAAAATATAATATATAAAATGAAAGTATATAAAATATAAACTATAATATATAAAATATAATATATAAAATGAAAGTATGTAAAATATAAAACAAATAATCGACATAAATACATAAAATAAGCTTCAACACACACACACAGGTTCATTCCTGGGAACATTAAATTACAATTTCCTGTAATAGGAGGTTTAAAGTTGAAGATTCTCGAATATTCTCCAAATTTTAAGGACATTCACCGAATATTCTCGTTCTCTGAGAATATTCTCTAACTAGTCTAAATGTTACGCGCTTGTAGTACTCCTTTTAAAGTTCACTCTGGTATCTAAAATAAGATTAAAAAACTCCTTTTCAAAAACTTAGATAAGATCGTACCTTTGCGTAAAAAAAATGTAATTTTTAACTTCGGGCACCATCCCAAATAAAATCTTGTCCACGCTACTGATGAACAATAACGAATGTAGAGAAAAACAGAAAATATTGTCGTAACAGAATATCTAATTATGTCGCTGATGCGTACATAAATTACTCGATGCATGGAATCTCTCAACCCCACTTAAGGTAAAAAGAATTGCATTATTTCAAAATTTATACCGAAGTATGTCGTTTTTGGATGAAAGTAAATGCAGTGCGTAGTGTTTACCAGATGCGTATAATAAAATAATAAGTACTACTCAGCAAAAATCTATATGCTGAACATGGCCTTGGGAAGTTTAATTAATTTTACACGGGAAAAAAACACAACGGGCTATTGGAGAAGTTTCGGGATCAATCTCGAAGGAAAAGATTCGAGGGCAACACCTCCGGGGCTACCAGACACAATTTCTTGGCAAGATCTTCAACGCCTGTTATTGGCGTGCTGGGGACGTTTGGAGAGTGGGGTGCCAGCTCAGGTATTACCTCGTCATTTTATCGTTGTTAAAAATCATGTGGTGTCGTCCTGGGATCTTTCCCTTCGGGTTTGATATCGGACAGTCGCCAACAGCCCTTTCTGTTGCTTCAATGCGACGTTAATTAAGCCACCTACCTACAACCTCAGCGTCTTAATTAGCACGTTTTGTGTTTTAGCCGATTTATTTTACATCTGAGAAACTAAAATTGCTGCTAAAATAGTTTACTAAATAGAGTTAAGAGATACTTTTTTGAAACTATTTTAAAAAATTATACAACTAATGCTATTATTTCATAAGTATTTTGGCTGCACTGAACTTATGAATTTTGCATTTATGTATTTATTATTCATTGATTAAAATATATTGCATGACACTTTGAAAATTTTATGCAAATCGATTATATTTCCTCCAGTAGATTCTTTTCAAGATTATTCTGCAAACGATTATTTGGACAACAGTAGCCTACGGATTGGCAACGGGATGGTTGCAAGTTTGAAACTCGGTCCAGCCAAAGACCGTCGTTTACACAGGGGCTGGTGTACGTTAAATCTGTCGTGGCCTCCAATGTTCACACGTTGAAGTGGTGTGGAAGTTTGGAGGTTAGGATGGCAGGCTCTTTGAATTGATGTTGACAGCGTCATCTGACTGTGGTTCAAAATTACGAGTAGTCCTCGGATCAGTCCTATTGGGATTGATCCCGGGCCGTGGTCAAGAGCCCGTTGAATTGCTCCAGTGCAAAACAAATTCAACTACTTATCTCCAATTTTCGTCAGCCCGATGTCTTTTTTTTGTCTCAGAAACATATGGTCAGCCTAGATAACAACGTATTAACTGTTGAGGTGGTTGTCTCGACTGGGTATTTCGTCATTAGAAGAAAATTGACCACATCTTGATCATGTCATCAAAAAAAAAGGACTTTATCTTTGTCACAAGATATCTCATCATTAGCAATGTTGGTAAATCTACATGGACGAGATATTCCGTCGAAAACCTCATAGTAGGTAGGTAGCGGAATTAACATCGCACTGAAGCAACACAACGAGCTATTGGTGACGGTCCGGGATCAATCCTTAATTGAAAGAACGAGGACGACGTAACTTAATTTTGAACCACGGTCAGATATTGAAACCCTCCAAACTTCCATACCACGCCAACGTGGGGACATTTAAGTCCACGACAGATTTAGCGTACACCAGACCCCTTTGTACACGTCGGTCTTTGGTTGGATTTGAACTCGCAACCCTCCGTTACTCTTCCAACCGGGCTACCTCGACCCGGATTAGAAACCGAATGGTTACGATTCCCAAACTAGGTCCAGCCAAAAGATAGTCTTGTATACGGTGGCTGGTGCACGTTAGATCTGTCGCGATCTCAAATGCCCTCACGTTGACGTGGTGTGTAAGCTTGGAGAGAGGGGTATTCTAAACAGAATGTTAACAAAATCACTGCTACGAAATAATAAGAGAGTGTTGATAAAAATAACCATAAAATAATCCGCATAAAAATTTCATTTTTATCTTAAGCCTACGAAATGAAATCCCGTCTTTCCTAGGGATGCGACAACGATGTTGATGTTTTCAAAATATGTTTTATAAAAACATCGATGTATTTCCATCGATTTATTGGAGCCGATGTTTGTTTAACATCGATGTTTTTACGTTGTCGATGTTTTATTTTAGAATAAAAAAAGTACCAAAGAAAAAAAGTTTTCAAAACATCGATGTTTTTACGTTGTCGATGTTTTATTTTGTATAAAAAAAGTACCAAAGAAACAATGTTTTCAAAACATCGATGTATTTACCATCGATTTATTGGAGCCGATGTTTGTGTAACATCGATGTTTTAACATTGTCGATGTTTTTACGTTGTCGATGTTTTATTTTAGAATAAAAAAAGTACCAAAGAAATTTTTTTTCAAAACATCGATGTTTTATAAAACCATCGATGTATTTACCATCGATTTATTGGAGCCGATGTTTGTTTAACATCGATGTTTTAACATTGTCGATGTTTTTACGTTGTCGATGTTTTATTTCTGAATGAATAAAGTACTATAGTAAAATTAAGAAAAAAACAGTGCAACTAAGTATTTGTCAGTGATAGCGACATCTGTCCCATCAGAAAGATAGTTTTTTCCCTAATTGGTGGGATAGTTAGTTAAAAAAGAAGTCGGCTTAAGGTGAAGAAAGTAAACAAACTTCATTATATAAATAAACTTCATTTAAAAATAATTATAGGCCCCGATATTTTTTATTCACAGTAAATGAAAACAAGTTTGTTGTGTTCCCCCTATAAGTTGATAAGTAATCAATAATAGCTAAGAATAATGACTGTTATGTACCTACCTAATTATACTTGTAGCTAGTAGTACCTATGTCAAATTGTTGCAAACATTATTTTCTTTTATATTATTCAATTTGAAAATAAAACATTTGTTAATTGTTATTATTCATTTTTTTACTTTATTTTCACAGTTAAATAACAAGTCTTACTTATAAATTAATAAACACGGCAAATGAAACAAATTAAATCCCCCTCCCTCCCGGCGAACATTATTGTTTGAAATTGCTAAACCAGTTTTAAGAAATGTGGAAAAAAAGTTTGTTCACTGATGTTTAAAAACATCGATGGTTTTTGGGTGATGTATTATAAACATCGATGTTTCAATTTTGAACATCGATGTTGTGTTGTCGATGTCACATCCCTAGTCTCCCCTAGTCTTGAAACGAAATATTTTGTTTACATCTTTCACCTTGAAGGGATCAATTGCTCCTCGAAAGGGCTTTTAAGGGTGATAATCAATAACGGTAACTTGACCTCCTGTTCACCCCGGAAAGAAGCACAAAAAACAAAAACAACCGTTTGCAAAGTCGGGAAAATTTTTCTTATCTGGTAAGGTGAGAATCATGAATGGGAGGAGGAAGTCCCGCTGAAGACACCCGGGCCAAGGTCATTGGGCGAGTTCTTTTGCTACGCAGGGGGGGAGACAAAGGATTTCGATTTCATTTCGGTCCGTGACACTCACGGTACCACCTGTGTGACCCTGACAGCAGTGGGCTGGGAAACTCTCGAAGATTTGAAAGTTTTTCCCAATGAGTGTCTGGTATTTTGTGTTTTTAATTAACGTCGCACTGGGGCAACACACGGGCTATTGGTTACGGTCCAGGATCAATCCCGAAGGGAAAGATCGAGGACTACACCTCGCAATTTTGAACCACTGTCGGATGATTCCTAATGAGTGTCAAAAACAAATATGGAGCTTATACATCTGAGGATACATATAAATGTGCTTTGCGCAGATTTCAACGTTGGTGTTTGAGGAATAGAGCAGGGCTAGGATTTGCTACTGTTTGAAATATATTTTCCATGAATAAGTATCCTCTAGTTATGTCCTATATACATATATGTGGTCTGCAAGCCGTGTAAACTTATACGGAGACCGTATCTGAATTTTAAGGCGAGGGTCGTATTTTACCTGCAGGCGAGGTAAACTTGTTCGCAGGCCTTATCTGGTCTGCGGGCCTGGTAAAAATATTTAGAGGACCGTATTTGGTGGGGTTGGGTAAAACTATTCGGAGCCCTGTATGTGTTGTGCGAACCTGATAGAAACATTTCGAGGGCTGTATCTGGCTTCGGGCGAGCTAAACCGGTACGGAGGACCGTATTTGGTTTGCGGGCCTGAGAAAAACATTTCGAGGGCCGTATTTGGTTGGGTTGGGCAAACCTATTCGGAGCGCATTATCTATTCTACGTGCCTGAGAAAAACATTTCGAGAGCTGTATCTGGCTTCGGGCGGGCTAAACCTGTTGTCGGGCCTTATCCTGTCTTTAGTCATGATACAAATATTTGGAGGGTCGTATCAGAACTGCGGGCCGGTGAAACGTGTTCAGAAGGCAGCATCTCATCTACGAACATGAAAAAAAAAACGTTTCGTGGCCGTAAGGAGGGCTGAATCGGGTGTGCACGCCGTATAAATATATTTGGTGGGACTTATCTCTTTGGAATCTTTCGAAAGAAAAGAGTTTTTCTCCTCTTCCAAAAAGTGGCAACATAAGTTTAGTTCGTTTCTGGTCGAGTTGGCATTGGAATCGGTGATTTTGAACGATTTTATTCATTAACCCGTCACGAGGTTTACGAGTAATGTAGAATGACTTATACTCCACATCACATTCAATGACCAAATAACCACATCTACACTATAATGGCAAAAGTCACCGGGCACCTAGAGTAGAAGCAAAGCACAGCATTTATTTTGGAGCCTGACTATAAATTTAAATTTTCCATTTCAGAGCCTGTATCATCATGCGTAACTACAGAGCTAACTACTCGTGAGAATAAACTGAAATTTAGAGAAGAAATGTTCTATAGAAATGTGCAAACGCGTTTTTCATCAAAATCTAAACACTGAAGTAGCACTCACTTTATTATCCATATTTAGAATGTTAAATACATACCATCATAAGCATGAGTCATCATAAGCATGAGATGGACTGAGCCTTTTTAGCTAGTCAATAATTTTATGAAGGGGCATCTCAGCACAGTTCCACTGTATTGCTACTGCGCTAAGTGAATTCAAGTATCAACCAACGAAATGGCAGCATAAAAATATTTGATAAAAATTGAAATGAAATTCTCAGTGATATTTATGTTGATCCGACCAAAAATCAGACCTTATTCCAGAAAATTTTATCTTCTAGTAATAGAAATGCAGAACTCAAAAAGGATAGATAAAATACAAAAGTACACTGATTTTTTTCACACTTCTGGCACTTATTTAACTCTCCGTGTGGTTTTGACGACCATATTTTGGCCATATTTCGTCCATCAAGATCTGACCAATTTTGCTATTGACGAGAAGTCTTATCAAGGTATTGCTGATTTTTCTATGATCACGAGATTCTGATCAGGTCAGTTTATTTCACTAATGACGAAGTATCTCGCCCGTCTTGATTTGATCAGTTTATTTAATGACGAAGTATCTCGTCCATCGTGATCTGGTCAGTTTTGTTAATGACGAAATCGAGACATCTACCACGAAGGTTAATGCATTTATATCACATTACACTTGTCGCAACAATCCATTTAGTAAAAATCCTGTGATGGCAATTCGAAACAGCTTTACTTATTTGAATTAAAACTCGCTCATCTACCCACTTCACTCCTGCAGCTCTCTAGGCCAGGTGTTCCCAACCTTTCAGTAACTGCGTACCACTTGAAATTTTTAGAAATTTTTGGCGTACCACCAGTTCTATATTTTTTAGAAACATATTTAATGTCAAAAAAGTGCCCAGTGACTTGTTAAAGTACTAAGTAAGCTTCATATTTTATGATTAATGCACTTGTATTTCGTATTAATGATGTTTTAATAATGGAAAAATAAAACGATTATTGAAAATTACAGTTTTATTTTGTACTCACAAGTCTAAAAACAAATGATTTTAAATAATTAGTACAAACTAAGCAAACAAAGATTGACCTAATCAAAAATCAATTTTTAGTGCGAAACTTGTTTGTCTTTTATTAAAATATCAATATCAGGAGCAATGGAGCTTTACTTAACTCTTAAGTCCTCTTCAACACTTACTCTGTTTCTATATTTATTTTTTATATACAAAAGTTCTCGTGCGTATTTTTCATACATAAAGATAAAAGATCCTTTATCTTTATGTATGAAAAATACGCACGAGAACTTTTGAATTCTTCGTAAAACGATTTGACAGGGAGAGATCAATTTAATTTCGCCGAGATAGCCATTGAATAGAAATAGATAATCAGCAACAAAGTTTCTCTTTAAATAATGTGCTACTGTTAGCGTCATTTATTACAATGTAATAAAAACATTAATCACAAAATTGATTCCATATAGTACCATTTTTGCTATAACGTGGTTGTACATACTAAAAATTCGAACTAATTTCGTAGAATATTTGGGTCGCTCGTATCATCCTTGCGTACCACGGGAAAAGTTGCCGCGTACCACCGGTTGGGAATCCCTGAACTACACCAACAATCAACTATCAAATCCATTCGGAATTTATTCTCTCTAATTTTTATTGGCAACGTGCTTGAATCGGTATTCAAAACTCAAGCCATGTGACATCCCGTTTGAAATACGAACACGAAAACACTTGTGGTCGCAGAAAAACAACCGCCACTTACATTTGGCTTGCAAAAAAATATTATATTAAAAAATTAAAACAATATTTTTTGAATATTTGTTGATCCAAAAACAATCTAGAAAATAAATTTTATCTGATGAATAAATATGCCTATCTAAAAGGGTTAATGAAAGGAGTCTATTTCCTATTCCAACTTCTGGCACTTATTCGTTGTATTTATATCACGTTACAGTTGCCATCGAGCAGTCTCTATCCATCAGAACCATGATAAGTGGGGAATCCTCTGTGACATCCATTCGAAACAGCTCTGCGTACTTGAATAAATCCGCTTATCTACCCACCTCATTTCTGCAGTTCTCTAGGGGATAGTTGGTCAAGGACATTACGTATACGAATATTCCATATGCTACATAAGAGGAAAAAAACTCGTAAGACGAACACATGTCTCGGAAGACGCAGATGGTTTCGGACGGTTCTGTGGTTTTATGTGTAATTCTGACGAGTTTCGTAATACGTTCCCAAGACTAGCCATCTGAATCCATTTTGATGGGCAAAATGTTCGTCTCAATTTAGTGATAATACCAACAACAATGGAGCGTATGCAGCACTTCATTTGACCTTAAAATGGTGCTAAATAATGTTATTAGCATTAAATTACTTTAATTAACTATGGGTAATTCTGACGAGAGTCTCACTATAAGTTCTTACGGCCTGTTGACTAGCCATCTGAATTTATTTCGAAGGGTAAAACGGTCTACGCAACTTAGTAATAGTAATACCTCTAAGATTATGCGGCTTCATATGACCTTAAAATGGTGTTAAATAAAGTTATTGGTATTAAATTACTTAACTAATTATGGGTAATTCGAGTTTCATCAACAGTTTCTATGCTAAATTGACTAGCCATCTGAATCAATTTTGATGGGTAAAACGGTCGTCGCAGCTCAGTGATAATACATGTAAAGATAGAGCGTATGCAGCTTTATTTGACCTTAAAAAGATAATAAATAATGTTATTAACATTGGATTACTT
Organism: Metellina segmentata; assembly: GCA_947359465.1. Classification (NCBI taxonomy): domain Eukaryota; kingdom Metazoa; phylum Arthropoda; class Arachnida; order Araneae; family Tetragnathidae; genus Metellina; species Metellina segmentata. The sequence goes on along the minus strand of OX375884.1, from coordinate 18,986,287 downwards.
TAATTACGAGTAATTCTGACGAGAGGCTCAGTGATAATACCTCCAACCATGGAGCTTATACAACTTCATCTGACCTTAAAATGGTGTTAAATAAAGTGACTGGTATTAAATTACTTTAACTATGGGCAATTCTGACGAGTCACAATAAGTTTTTATGACCATTGAACAACCATCTGATTCACTTTTGAAGGGCAAAAAGGTCGTCGCAGCTCAGTGATAATACTTCCAAAGATTGGATGTTATACAGCTTCATCTGACATTAAAATGGTGTTAAATAAAGCTATTACCATTAAATTATTTTAATTAATTTGAAAAAAGGTGCTCTCTCAAGAGACGAATTCATCTTGTCTAAACTAGAAAAAACAATTTCTTAGGATAGTTTTAATCGCTGCCCTCTCAAATCATTCATGAATAAATTAAAGTTCTTCGTGATGAGAATTTTCAAAACTTTTTGTTGACATTTTCATTTTTTCAGAAATTAGCATCTATTACGTTAAAGTGTGCTGAGAGAACCGCGCGGCGCGTTTCGACATGCCATTCTAGACACGTGTGCCAAGATTTTGTTATCCTTCGTCATTAGAGGCAGATTCTTTAAGGAATGACTTCATCTAGTAAAGAATAAAAACGAGTCAAAATGTAATTAATAAAATAACTCATCATGTATACTTAAAAAAAAGGCAAAAGCAGTTAGAAATTAATATAAAACATTGTAAATGAGCGAAAGGAAAAAGTTCATTATAATATCATCAATAAATTCTTACAAGTCAGCTTCCTGATCATTGTCTCGGTATTTATTGTGTGTATATTAAGTATAGCTGTGCCTAAAATTTTTTAATTGTACCAAATATTTATGTAGCTGTGCACCAAACCGATAGCTGCTTGTCACACAATATTCCTCGAAAACAGTCTATTATTGATCCAGTTTTTCTTATTTCTAGTTTTGTTTATTATACATGGCATAAAACTTAACCGATTACAACCGCTGCACTACTAAGAACCTTAATTTGGAGTGCGTGCAAATACATACATGCTAACACTCATTTGTTACGATCTTTCGTCTTGTTTCTAGATCGATCAGTAGAAACTTGGATTTTATAATGTACAGTCAAACCTTGTTGAGACCTTGTTGTTATCTGAATTCAGAAAAGGGCATTATTTCAACAATTAGATAAATTATTAATTTATTTACATTGCTAACTGTACAATTATTCGTTAAAAAATAAATGTTATCCTTCATTACAAAGGTTATACTGATGATTCTTGAAGCTCAGATAATTTCTGATTACGCAATTTTTGTTTTGAAACAGTTCTGCTATTGATTTTTTGTGTCATTAAAATATTTTTGATGCGTAAACATTGCTTAATTGAGCAGATGAATGTTTTCTGCCTAAGAGAAAGCGGGGTGAACAATTTCTAAGGCCAGCAGTAGCTTCTTTTAAAGAAGACACGGTTATTCCTTAGTCTTCATTTATTCTTTCTTCACTCTTCTGAAATCTTCGAAGGGATTTTCTGATAATGCGATTGAAAAGAATCCGTTCGTCTTTATGTTTAGATTATTTGTTCGTTTTAACCGGAGATTAGTGAAACCCGAATTCTTCTCAAGCGATTGAGCTAACTTTTGTTTTATATACATTTCGACTGGGATTGGAATTAGTTCGTATTATCAGTAATTCGTATTAAGCGGATTCGTCTTAATGAGTTTTGCATGCATAAGTCTTGTAAATGCATCGCTGCAGTGAGTGTCTGTATGATCAAGTGGAAAGTGCTTACTCAAAACAATTTTCGGGGACATATTTTTTAAGTATGCCCACTAAAGTTAAGTCCACTGTTGCTCATCAATGTCCCGTTATTTCCACTGAGGTCACCATTGTCCCCAACTTTCCTTCAGAGCTCACTTTGGAAAACTATGGTCAAGCTGCCTAAGGAAGTGACAGCGCTAAACTTTAATTTAAATCGATTAGGATAATTTAAAGTGTACTTATACGCTAGAAGGTTTTTTTTTAATTTTGACTTTAAAAATCCAGTTTTTACAATAGGTCTTTGATTTGTACTTAAAATAATTTCAGTGTGAAAAAATAACACTAAGTTAATCGTCAAGTATCTAATTTAGATATAATTTACTAATGAGGATGTTTTTTGAACAGTAATATCTCTAATTTTGTTTTGATCAGAAGAACAGTTCCTGTTGTAAATTATTCCTAACGTTATTTTTCATGTTTTGATTTGGCCAGAACAATTCCTGTTTGAAATTATTCCTAAGGTTATTTTTTATGTTTTGATTTGGTCAGAAGAACAGTTCCTATTGGAAATGATTTCTTATGTTATTTTTCATGTTTTGACTCTCAATCAAGTTTCTAGAGGTAATAGGTTTGTTTTTACAATTGTTTTCACTAAGGTAGCATAAAAAACAAGATTTCTCAGGAATTTTTAACATTTAAAAATCAAGTACAAATTCATTTCTGAACTAATAGCGCTGATCGAAGTCAAAATATCCACTGTATAATGTAGAGTATAATGACAAAGAAATAATTATAATAGATTAATTCATTGTCGAGTTATCATCGTTTGAACAAAGCCTTCTTATTGCAAAAACAGTTCTTTAGAAATTCAGTTAAAAGTTTTGGAAACACATGTTTGTACATGTTGACAGTACCTACCGAAAAACCCTTGCAATTAGAAAAAAATCTCCGAATGTAAACAAGATCTGGGTATCCTTTGAAAGATAAGAAACTGGAAAACATTTTGAAGCAATGAAAAATATAGATATTGCGGTCGATTTCGTGATTTCTAGTGTATATATACACTTTAATAATTGATCTATGTAAAATCAATAAACTTGTGTGTCGCCCAGATTCCTTCACACACCCCGAGCTTCCTTCAAATACGTCACTGACGTTATTTTAATCCAATTAAAATCATGCTGAAGAACACAATTTGGCAAAAAATCTACGTTTTAGTCAGTGTTTCATCCATCACTTCTTTGGTACGAGAACTAAAGTGTTTCCTTCTAGAGTACTAAACACCGGCAAGTTATAAATACAGAAGAAGATAATAAAGTGAAGTGGTTTTTCAAACAAGAACATTATCTCAAAAGCAGGACTGGCGGTATTTGGAGCATCTGTGATTTTTCAGAGCGGCGATTAACTCTAAAAATCTGTTATCTGTATCTATACATTTTATACGTTCTCATCTTTAGTCTCGTTGCAACGTATTAGGCTTTCTTGTGAACGGAAGAATCCTGCAAATAGAAAGAATTTTCTTTTTTAGCGTGAACAGATTTCGTTCCGTTTAATATTATAGGCATATTTTGCTACATTGTGTTTAGAATAACGTTTCGTATGATTGAGGGAAGTTGGAAACCTGCGTTTTGAAAAATATCGACTTTAAGAGATTTGGAGTGTACTTTATGCTTTTTAAAAATGATGTTTGAGTTTTATTTGAACTCCTATTAGAAATTTAAAAATCACGAAAAAGGCTAATGTAAACTCCAATTAAATCAATTCAAATTTTAAACTTCAAACTCTGCAAACGCTTTTTTAAGGTATATTTTCTAAAAAATTACTTTAACCCTACAAGTAAAACATTCCAACATGTTCTTCATGGATTATACAGATATGACTGTTTTGTTGTTAGACCATCTTTGGAAATATAACCCGTTAATTTTTAATAAAAATCATATTCATGACATTGAAATCGCGCAAAATAAATTCTTGCGCTTTATTATTTACTTAAAAAAAGATGATTGTTTACCCGATATGAAAACTTTTGTCTCACGCGATTTGTTTAGTTTTATTTCTTTAGAAAACACAGGGATATTTTATGTTTAACATTTATCGTCATACTTTTGAATAATTATGTCAACGTCAGAATTACTGTCCACCCTACCACTTTGTGTATACCAACAGTCGCATCTTAGGACTCAAAATTTTATTTTAAATTCCGTTTTCTCGTTTCAATTACATTAAGAATAATGTTTTAATTGAACTTCATTGTTTGCATAGCAGTTATTCTGATCCTTTTGATATTTTTCATAATTCTTTATCATTGTTCAAAACAAAATGGCCACTCGGTCAACAAGAGGTCGAATACTCAAGGTAGTATTCTTACCCCTCCAATAAATCTGGACAGAGTTACGTACCTTTTAAACTCTGTAAAAGTCATTAATAATCTTTTTCGTAACAATTTTTTGCTTCTTTGGACAAAGTGCGCACATTCGTACTCGATGTTTTATTTAAAGATTATGAAACTCGGTATCATATTCACCTCATATAACACGTACACATGGTCGATAGGAACTCGCATAACACGAACATTCTGTCAATAGGAACTCGGACAACACGGACACTTGGTCAAAAGGAACTCAGGTAATACGGACACTCCGTCAATAAGAGCTGAGATACCACGGACGTTTGGTCAATAAGAGCTTGGATACTCAAGGTTCCTATTGTATTTACCACTACAATAAATCTGAGTCAATAGCTATCTGTTTCGTAGCACTTTTTCGCTTCTTTGGACAAAGTATCGACACTCATGCTCGAAGCTTCATTTAAAGCTTAACAAAACTCGATATCGAATTCGTCTCGGATAACACGGACACTTGGTCATTAAGAGCTCAGATAATCAAGGTTCCACCGTATTCACCCTTTCTGTTTGAGTGAATCCAGGCTCCTAAATAATATAATAAAGGTGTATGAGTGTGTTTGAGACTTGGGTCCCGAAGAGTTGTCGCTTGTTCTTTGCTCCGACATAGCATTCATTTAGTAACATTCTTATTTACTTAATTTCTTTTCTGGCCCTAAGTTACGTACCGTTTAAACTCTCTTGAAAAAGTGCTAAAGGGTCTAACGTTTCGCAGCACTTTCTAGCCTCTGTGGGCAATGCACATATTCGTGCTGGAAGCTTTATTTAAACCTAAAGAAACAAACTAGGTTTGAATCACACGGACACACGGTCAATAGAAACTCTGATAACACGAACACTCTGTCAATAAAAACTAGGATATCATAGACACACATTCAATAGGAACTCGGATAACACGAACGCTTTGTCAATAGGAAATCGGATATCATTGACACTCGGACAACAGGAACTTAGATAACATGAACACTCAGTCAATAGGATCTCAGATAACACGGACACACAATCAATAAGAACTCAGGTAACACGAACACTTCGTCAATAGTAAATAGGATACTATGAACACTTGGAAAACAGTAACTCGGATAACATGAATATTCAGTCAATAGGAGCTCGGAAAACACGGACACACAATCAATAGGAACTCAGATAACATGAACACTTTGTCAATAGGAAATAGGTTATCATAAACACTCGGAAAACAGGAACTCGGATAACATGAACACTCTGTCGATAGGAGCTCGGATAACACGGACAATAGGATCTCGGATAATCAAGGTTCTAGTGTATTTTCCCCTCTCGTTTGAGTGGATTCGGCCTCCTACATAAAATAATGAAGAAGGTACATGGCGTTAGGGTCCCTAAGAGTTGACGGTGTTCTTAACTCCAGCAGAATATTTATTTAATAAAATTCTTCTGCCGTAACTTCCTTTTGATAGCTTACTGCGTTCTCATTAAATCCGACTACTAAATAAAAAGTAGACTTTTTTATAAGCTGGAATGGAAGTAACTCATTTTCTGGAAATTGCTTTCGAGGCTGGTGTATCTTAATAAGAGGCGTTGATGAAGCTTTCTTCCTTGATGCCTCGATCTGCTTAATGACCAGACTGCGTGTTATCATTCCCCCTCGAGGGGACAACATTATGACACACTCTCTTTTGAAGTCGATTTCTTTTGCTCTTGAAGAGAAAATAACAATTTAAGACGCTTCTCAATATCATAATTAGAATTATTATCTTCAATAAAACTGAATTGAAGACATTACACGCACACATATACAATTGCAAATGGTTTCAAATTAAAGGTTGATTATTTGTCTAATATATTTTTTGTTTTTGTATCGGACTCGCGTGTTTTCCATTTTCACATTGAATGAAGTTTGTGTTTCAGAACTCTTGCTATCTTTGCGTCATCTGACCGTGGTGCAAAATTACAAGGTTTTGTCATCGAATATTTCCCTTTGGTTCTTCGGTTTTCCTTGTACATAAACGTTTCAATTACTAAATAAAATTAAACTCTTGTCTAAAGCTACGTTATTTTTTTTTTTTTTTTGAAAATCCACAATCCTCCTAGAAGCAAGCTCCAGCTTCTAGGAGGCTGGTGTGGTTTTCAATAGAAACTCTTCTTGTCTAATGTCACTATGTCTTCAGTTGAAAATCTCACCAGCCACCTAGAAGCTCCAGCCTTTCAGGATTTTCCCGGTGTCCTGCCCATCTGTCGTTATTTCTAATTTAGCCCTCGATGGTAAATATAAAGTTCCCTTCGTTGGATGCATTTTTAACTTTGATCGGAAAAGTTCATTTTGAAAGATGCCTGCATAAATGTAATCCGTAAACGACACTTGCCACCTAAGTGATCTTTTCACGTGATTTAGTAATCGTGATGGAGATATTATATGCTAGGTAATACCACACGAAACTTCAGAGTGTCCCAAGTAAATGGATACAAATGTATGAATCATTTTCATGTTACTCTCCAGCATCATTGAAACGACACGTGTACATCGATTAATGATGTTTCCCTGATGGTTTTTCATGCCTTGCGAAAGAAGGTAATTGTCTCTCTAATGTAGCCTTCGATGTATAGTTAAAGTTAAACCAATTAATTAGATTTATTTTTAAATAAGAATGGAAAAGTGAATTTTGAGATTTGCTTATGTCAATGTTTAAAAGTCACCACACTCTTACCACCGAAGTTATCTTTCATGTAGTTAATTAAGCACGAGGAAGATATTACGCTAGGTAATTTCACTTGAGTTTCTTTCATTATGTTGTGCTGTATGTTAGAAGCTAAGTAATTGGGGGTACTGAAAATGACCACTTTTAAGGTAAAGTTAAACCAATTCGTTAAGACTTATTTTTTAAAATATGAACGGGAAAGTGAATTTTGAAAGATGCCGGTATCATTGTACACCCGTAACGACACTCTTGCCACCGAAGTGCTATTTTCATGTAATTTATTAAGCACGTAGGAGGCATTAAGCTAGGTAATTTCACACGAGCCTCTTTCATTATGCTCTACACTATTTAGCAGAAATCCGTGCAAGAAGTTTCGTAATTGAGGTGCTGAAAATGACCTCTTTCAACGTAAATTGAATTATGCCTAGAAATAAAAACAACGTTGGTTGTAATTAGCTTAGAATATTTTTCCCCCAAAAAACTACAAAACAAACGAGTAACATTCGAACACTCAGTTAAGCAGACGACGACGTTAATTTTGCTTTGGAGCGATATTCTCGTAATTATTTGACGTAATTTCGGGAAATTTCGTTGAAACTTCTCCAACATTCATTAGTGCGGAGCGCGCAACTATTTCCTTTGAATTAAGGACTTCAAGAAAGGTGGAAGTCCGCATTTGTTTTGCCAAAGTCATTATAAAGATGAGAATCAGTGGATCTTTAGAGGGATTATTAAGTGAACGTATGAGCGGAATTTCAGATTAATTGAAGTGAAATGCTGAATTCTTGCAATCAAAATTTTGAACTGTGGAAGGTTAATCGTTTTAAACATTAATTGGCTCTCGAAATTCAATGAATTTGAGCTTAAAAAATGTGTGAACTGCATTAAGCTAATGTGGCGAATTAAATCATATATTGTGATAAAATGGAGTACATGCACTGGTATTATTTGATGAGATTTCAAGTTTTCAGACAAGATGACATAATTGGGAAAATAGGTAAACAGGTAACGAAATGTATCAAAATGATTTGCATTTCTTCGGCAGAGAAATTCAATAAATTTGTGCTTAACAAATTTGCGAGCTGCATTAAGTTAATCTGGAGACTATAATTATATATTTTTGTGACCGTAACGGAGTACAAACTCATTTTATTTGATGAGATTTGTTGTGAGTGTTTAGACAGTAAGTTTTTCCTTTTAATTGCGGAAACAGGATACGTAATGCACCTAAATGATTGGTATTTCTATTGAAGAGAAATGATGCTAAGGTTTCTTAAACGGCGGACATAAACTATCGACTTGCTCGTAAGCTTTTGAAGTTGAAAGGCACTTCTTATAGATGTTCTTGGGGGGGGGGAAGAGGCATATCTGACATAAAAATTCTATTCGAGTAGATTTCATGTTGAACTTTTAACAAGCTGATACCAGAAAAATAAATCTTTTAAATCCTCTGAAAGCTCCCTGCCCTTGTTTTTTCTAAGATCCAAGAGTTTTATATCTTGAAGAAAGAACACATTAAGGATCTGCCAATACTCGTCTTGGAAGTTATGTCCTGGCTTCGGATTTAATTACACGCTCTTAAGGTTATCAGGATAATAAAATCTTTAAAAAAAATCAATTTCGAGATATTTCGTTGTCAATTAAGTAGAGATTTTAACTTTAAAAACTTATTTCTTTACTTTGTCGAAAGATTTCTAAACATATTTTAACGATGTAAACCTATCCATCTGGAGACTTTTAAATACTCTTCAATGGCAGATTTCTAGAAAGTGTTGTACCACATTATATACCTTTTCAAAAGCTATCATAAGTGTTGTCTGTCTACTACGAAAACCGCTAGAGACACAAAGTATGCCCTGTCTGTCTACCACGAAAACCGGTTCAGACACATAGTCTCCCCCTGTGTGTCTACCGTAGAACTACTCCAGAATCAAGGTCTGTCCCTATCTGTCTGCCATGAGAACTACTCCTGACACAAAATTTACCCCTGTCTGCTGCAGTAAAAAAGGATCTTATCCCATTTTCCATAGGGTACTGTCTGTATACTACGAGAACCGCTACAGTCACAAACTCTGCCCTGCCTGTCTACCACGAGAACCGCTTCAGACACATAGTCTCCCCCTGTCTGTCTACCACGAGAACTACTCCAGAATCAAGGTCTGTCCCTATCTGTCTGCCATGAGAACTACTCCTGACACAAAATTTACCCCTGTCTGCTGCAGCAGAAAAGGATCTTATCCCATTTTCCATAGGGGATGTATGAAAAAATGTATTCAATTTTGCCACATTGGCGCACTTATTGCAATTAGGAAATTTATTTGTTTTACTTGTCGCCGCGATCTATACTTCCTCTTTCCGCTGACTACATTCATGAAAAACAAAATAAAAGTGCGTCATCCCCGAGAGTTTCTTAACTAAAAATAAACGAGCCCTTCTATAGCGACAGCTAACTACCCAGACTAGGTGTAGGAAGTAGTTCTCGTGGAAGACATACAGTACCTCTAACATCATGGTAAAGTTCTTGTTTTGACAGCTGTAAGAATCACAAAAATAGCCAGTTTACACTTCGGGATCTAAGTGGTTATTGATGACATGGTGTAACATTGAAAAATTATCTTATCCCTTTCTTGCTAGTTTGGTCATATGTGTGTGTATTTATGTGGCCAAAACATAAATATAATCCCTAGAAAGACAGCTAGCGTTTGAAATAAGCATTCGTTCTGCTTATGCTAGGCACTTGGGAGAATTCTTCCGTTCTCCCGCTAACCAGCCAGACTAGGAGTCGGAAGCAGTTCTCGTGGAAGACAAACATAAATATAAACCCCTAGAAAGAAAGCTAGCATTTGAAATAAGCATTCGTTCTGCTAATGCTAGGCACTTGGGAGAATTCTTCCGTACTCCCGCTAACCAGCCAGACTAGGTGTCGGAAGCAGTTCTCGTGGAAGACATACAGTACCTCTAACATCATGGTAAAGTTCTTGTTTTGACAGCTGTAAGAATCGCAAAAATAGCCAGTTTCCACTTCGGGATCGAAGTAGTTATTGATGAAATGGTGTAACATTGAAGCATCACCTTATCCCTTTCTTGCTAGTTTGGTCTTATGTGTGCGTAATATGAGGGCAAAACAAAAATATAAACCCCTTGAAAGACAGCTGGCGTTTGAAATAAGCATTCTTTCTGCTAATGCTAGGCACTTGGAGAATTCTTCCGTACTCCCAAGGCAAGATACTATTGTTTTATTTGATAGCTCTACATTCTGAATTTCGTTTCTTTCTTTAAAAGTGTCTGCCTTAAAGCCCCAAATGCTCCTCCATTTCGTTTGCTATTTTATTTCCTTTAATTTCTTTGTTTGTTTGAGCCTTTTAGTTCTGTTAGTCCTTACGCGGTTTGAATTGAACTGTGTTGGTTCTTCTCTTGCACCCATTTTCCTTTTCTTCTCAAAACTGTCACAATATTGGCTTATCCCCTCTAGCGGTTTGACCTTGTGATAAGGCAATCCGATGACAAGGCGGTGATTCAACCATCGCATTTTCCGTATTTTTGGACTCGGTTGGTTTTGCCCCTGTGCCCTTCATTTGTTGCTCAAAATCCCAACTTTTTTGGCGCAATGTCCCCAATTTTTTCGGCGCCCCCTCTGAAACTCTCCATTTTAACTAATGATAAATTTCGAGTGTGGGGCTGTGATTATAATTTCTGAATTCTCCCAAAGTTTATGTAGCCGTGAGTGTAATTTAAGAAATCGAAAGCTAGCTTCGAAAAAAAACTTGGAATCAAACTATAAAGCTATTTATTTAAATGAAAATAACAAAAAAATAAACTCTTCCTTAATGCGCTAGATTGCTCTCAATTATAACTAATATCAATCGAATCAGTAAACTTAAAACTAACCACTAATTAGAAGAACACACCTATCGTTGGTTGGTGTGAGTGTATCTTTAGAATTTCGAATCCATTTTAATATTTCTAATAGATTTTTATTTTGAATCCATTTAATTTCGAATCCATTATCCTATTGATTCCATTTTGATTTCGAATCCATTACCATTTCGAATTTCTTTTGATTTTGAATCCGTATGGATTTCGAATCCATTTTGAATTCGAATACACGAACTGTCGATTGTTACGAGTCATATTGTTAATATCTATGTTAGTTCTTAATATTTATAATACCATAGTTACACTACAAAAACTCATTTTAAAAATTTCGTACCATACATATTCAATTACAATTTATTAGACACAAATAACATTAAACATACAATACTTCCTTCATAGCATATAATTACTACACGTTCAGGCTTGAGAACTTTAAACTCCTACCACTTAATGTATGAACTAAAGAAAATGGGTGAAAATTATTTTTGTCAACAAATGTGTACAAATACGAAACCATTATTATTTTGAACCTATTAAGATTTCGAGTTCATTTCAACCCTTCGGATTCATTTTAATATTTCAAATGAATTATCCTTTTGATTTTGAATTCGCTATCATATTAAATCCATTTTTGAATGTACTTATTTGCAGTTGTATTATTAATAGTTACAATTTATCGTTAATTGTTAATATTTATATAACACCCTTAATGCGACTGCAATAACTCATTTTAAAAAATGTGTATAGAATACATACTCAGCTATAATCAATTAAATACGAAAGAACGTTAAAAACCCAATCTTACCTCCACAGAATGCATTAACTGCAAGTTCAGGCTTGACAACCTTAATTCCTAACAATTAAAGTATGAAAGAATGTAGGAGCAAACAACGCCAGTACAAATCCAAATCCATTATCATTTGAATTCATTTTGATTTCGAATCCGGTTTAATTATGAATCCATTTTGATTTCGAATCCGGTTTAATTATGAATCCATTTTGATTTAGAATTTACGAATCGTTAATTGTTAACAGTCATATTGTTAATATTTATGATTAATCTTTACGTGTAAATATTTATATCATCATAGTTAGACTGTAACAGCTTATTTACGAAAATGCGTAGCATACATAAACAACTACAATCGATTAGACATAAAATAACATTAAATATATCGATATTTCCGTCATAGCATATATTAATTGCAAGTTCAGGGGTGACAACCTTCCGAAAACATTATGACTCTGATTTCGAGTTGCTTTTTATACATCGATAATAGATTTTAATGTTTCGAATCGATTTTATTTAGAATCGATTTTGGCTTTGAATTCATTATATTGAATCCATTTTTGATTTCTAATCCACGAGTCGTTAATTGTGAACCGTTAGTGTTAATATTTGCAATAAACATTTACTTATTAATATTTATAACACTATAAGACTTAAAATACTCATTTTTAAAGTGTGTAGCATACATACACAGCAATAATCGATAAGACACGAAAGAACATCAAACAAGCCATATTTCCTTCATAGTATACATAACTGTAAGTTAAGGCTTGACAACCTTAAGCTCCTACCACTTAAAGTATGAAAGAAAGAAAACAGAGGTGCAAATTATTTTTGTCGACAGCGCCAGTACAAATACCTCAAACAAATTTTGAACGCGAAACGTGGTTCTTGTGTGTTGTTCCGTATTGCTCTTTTTTCGCTTTTTATCTTCTTGGCTCTGGTTCAAAACAACTCTGACTTGCATTGGGAGTAAAGCTGTTTCAGTCACGATCTCAAGCTACGAGTGAAAGCCGAATATTGTAAAACAATTAGCGAGGGGAATAACCGTTCTTTGGGTAAAAAAAATGCCTTGACTAAATACGAAATAGCATTTGCAATTTTCCGTCATTCTTAATATGCGTAAATTACCACGTACATTCTCAATACCAGTAAATCACCAACGCAAACTCTCAAAACAGGTAATTCTCACTATAACTTCTCACTACCAGTAAATTTCCAAAGTAAATATTCAAAAACGGTAAATTACAAATATAAAATTTCAATACCAGTTAATTATCACTGTTAATTCTCAAAACTGATGAATTATGTATGCAAATACTCTCTACCGGTAAGTTATCATTGTAAATTCTCAATAGCAGTAAATTACCGACACAAATTCTCAATACGGGATACTTACCAATGTCAATACGCAATACCCGGTCAAAAAAAACAGGTTAATTATCGCTATAAATTCTCACCATCAGTAAATTATCGCGATAAATTCTCACCACCAGCAAATTACCAACGTAAATTCTCATTACCGGTTAGTTAGGAAAATTAAACTCTTGATACCGAAAAATTAATAACCTAAATTCTCAAAACCAGCTAATTATCTCTTAATTCTGAACACCAGTATATTAACCATGTTCATTCTCAATACCAGTAAATTACCAACGCAAATTCTCAATACCAGTTAATGATCACTAGAAATGCTCAATACCGGTAAATTACGAACGGAAATTCTCAATATCGGTTTTTAGTACGACTTTTCTCACAGCAGGAGACATAGGGCGTGAATAAGAACATAGATCGAACACTACAGCATCCAATGAAAAATTTCGAATGCATAGGAAGATAAAGAAATAATCTCAAAATATTTTGTGTGTGTGTGTATATATATATATATATATCCTTATAAATCTCTCCGGAGGAATGTATCTTGCCTACGTGCCGGATAAACCTATTCGCTAAAAACAACTCGTTTACTTTACACGTACGTATTTTTTCTTTCGCATTCTTGTTTTCGTGAACGCCACCTGATTTCAACCAGGACACCAGCTATTTCACAAATAGCTAATTAAGAGAGTCACCTTTTCGTGGTTGTGGCATTTCCTTACAGATGTTTGTTTAACCTTACACCTCACGGCAAAAATTGCTGTTTCGATTCGATTCGTTTCGGCGCTGTGTATCATGCTGTCGGCATTGGCCTTAAATTGCGTCGTATGACCAGATCGTTATGGACGAGGTATCTCGTCATTAGAAGAAAATTGACAAGATCTTCATCTCGACACTATAAAGAAACTTGGCAGTATATATGACGAGATCTTTCGATTTATTCAAGACGAGATCTTTCGATTTATTGAAGACGAGATATTTCGTCACTAGTAAAAAGGGACATCTTGATGACGAGATATTTCGGCATTAGGGTAAAATAGGAAAGATCTTGATAAACGAGATATCTCGTTGATACAACTTGGAGGGTGTACAAACCGCTATTGTGTCCGATGACGGCAATTCTTATCAAACACCAAAACCGATTTTTACTGGCATTTAATTTCTGGTTTTTGAACCCTAATTTTCAATATTTTTCATTTTATGACACGCATAAACTAAAAACTAATTTGCGGCACATCTTTCCGAAGATAGGTAAAATATTTTCCAGATCTGACAAAAAAAATAGGGATAATGTTGATTGATCTATAGAAAAAGTAATAGTAATTACCTACCCTTTTACTCCCAAGTTGCTTTTGTTACCCTATCGTATTTCCCTCCCTGTATCAATAAAACTTTCCTTGAGTTAGTATGTCCATTGACGTTGTCCGTCTTGTGCTTGGCACAGCTTCGCCAAATATGGCCGTTGCGCCATGAAACCCAACCCTACCAAAGTGGCTTTAAAAAAATTCTTTTCGAAATAATTTATTTATACTTAGAAATAGAAAGGTAGTACTCGAAATTATTTATACGGGTATTAATAATTACGGGTATCTTCTAACGCCCATGTCACAAGTTCAAAACTAAACTGCTTCAGAATTCGTAAGTCATCCCGGTTGAAAATCATTGTTTATTCCAAGTGATAGTAAGCTAAAGTATTGAATAAGAAATATCTGATTTCACGAAGTCATTGGAGGAATTGTTGCATTGAGTAAGGCTTGGCTTATTTATTTCCATTGTATTAAAAAGATCTCTAAATATTTTCAGAATAATGATGCCTGATAGTTGCAAATTTACATCGTAGCTTATGGATGAGACTCATCAAATGGTATTTAATTGTTTTGCCTGAGAAAGACATACCACAGCGTGTCGTTTCATTTAGTGTCGAGTAGACATCGTTTCTTCGCACTTAGTGCGTGTCTGGTTGCATTTCAACATCGCTTCGTTACTTTGCTTTGTGACGTATGGGAAATGTTTTTCATTAGCATACAAAATGATTCGTTTTGCTTTGCATAATTAACCTGCACTTAAACCAAAGTAACGGGTGTTTCCCCATTGTTAATTTGCTGCTTTATAAATATTTATTTTCTTCTGACGGGCACTCTGTTTTTCGTTTTTTCCGTACGAAAAAGAAAGCTGTTTCTGATGTGGAAAAGGTGATGATTACGATCACGAATGTTACACGACGTCGCAATTGTTTCGATACAATACGCCGCCTATACGAGTTTCGTGCCAGAGACTCGCTTCTGCTTCCCGCAAAGATTCGATTCTTTCCTAATATTTAATTCATTTAGCAATACGGAGTCCACTTATTATTCTAGTCGATTGAGATTATTTTTCCCAGGCAAGGAAATTGCACCGGGATTGGTAAACGTATCTTATTACAAAGATACTCGATGTATTATTACATTTAATTGATTATCTTGGAAAGGAATATCCCTTGAAACGGTAAATGTAATTGAGGACCAATATGATTATTGATGCAAATTAATACCGATGCATTCAGAGTGTTAATTCCTCATCTTTGATATTCCGTTAGCTCTATAAACCTATCTTATTACGGATATTCAGTGGGTAATTTAGATACTATCGAATGTCATTACGGATCAAGAAAATATCATTATATTCAGACATTTAAGGAGACTAATTTGTGCATATGGCTGTAAAGTAGTAGTAATGCAATCATATATGTAATTATTCCAGTTTTAGTATTGTTAGCGTATCTTATTGCAAAAATATTCGGTGGTTAATTCTTTCAAATTGATTATCTCGGAAAGGAATGTCTCTTGAAACGGTAAATGGCATCTAGAAAATATCTTATTTTCAGACATTTAAGACTGATTTGTGCATATGGATGTAAATTAGTACCTGTGAATTATCTCTCTCTGAGTTGTAATTAATCCACTTTGGTATTGTTACCTGTATGAATCTATCTTATTGCAAAAATATTCCGTGGTTAATTTTTTCAAATTGATTATCTCGGAAAGGAATGTCTCTTGAAACGGTAAATTGCATTAAGTATCAAGAAAATATCTTATTTTCAGACATTTAAGACTGATTTGTTCATATGGATGTAAATTAGTACCTGTGAATTATCTCTCTATGAGTTGTAATTAATCCACTTTGGTATTGTTACCTGTATGAATCTATCTTATTGCAAAAATAATCCGTGGTTAATTCTTTCAAATTGATTATCTCGGAAAGGAATGACTCTTGAAATGGTAAATGGAATTATGTATAAAGAAAGTATACTTATTTTCAGACATTTAAGACTTATTTGTGCATTTGGATGTAAATTAGTTCCTGTGATTTCAGAGTTGTAATTGCTCCATCTTTAATATTCTATGCGAAATAAAAATGAATTATTCATTTCTTTAGCGGTTGGGCATGGAGATGGGACGTTAAAAAAACATAAGATATTATTTGATTTTCCTGTGTTTAGGTAATTTAATATTGTTTGATATAGATATTGTTAAACTCTCAAACCATAAATCGATATTACAAGTCACCTATAGCTTTTGTCGAATGTAGAAGAAATTATTACCCCGGAAAAAGCGTAATTTTATTAGTTTTGTTTTCGACCTGAAATTGACATTCTCAATGACATTAAAAACACATTTCACCAATCACTTTTTTCACAATGTTGATTTGTTTTTAGAACATTAAATTTTTTTTTATAGAGTAAATATTTGAAAGTTCTTTGATGTACTTAACGCCATCATAAAAATACTTCCAACAAATAAGCACACTTTAGAATACAAGAAATAAATGACGAATAAGAACGAAGAGAAATAAAACGCTAATAATAAATGCTATTGGTAATTGTTTCACCTGATAAAGTATTACAAAAAATTCAAATTTAATTACCAATCACATTTCAATCTGAACATCAAAAACCGTTACCTTTTGGTGAACGATACTGAAAATAAATTGAATAAGCCTAAAAACAAGAGGAATGTAACAATAAAACGAATCCTAATATCTATAAAAGATTTAGAATGAAGAGGGAAAAGAGAGAATATATATATATATATATATATATATATATATATATATATTATTAAAGAAAATGGGATTGGAAAATACAAATTTCTCGACGGTTTCTGAAAGTCTGGTTTATTGGATGAAATAAAAATAGTATAAAAGAAGATGTAAGTCAAATAAAAACTGACGTACAAACAGTTCATTAACGCAAGTGAGTTATAAAATACTCTCTCTTAAAAAACATGTTTCTTTTAAGGCTTTGCCCTTATGAAATCTTATTATGCGGCTGCAGTGGATGCATAAGTTCCCAATTATTTCATGGGGTTTTGAGTGGACTTTTGGTTTTACTTTTTGAAGGCTCAACTGAAGGCAAATTCTTTATAAACACGGATCAACTAATTTATATGTTCTATGGACATTCACAAATAAAAGTGAACCTTTTGTTTTGCTTTTCGAAACTCAACTAATGTCAAAGCCTATATAAACACGGATTCATTTATTGGTCCGTTCATTGAACATTCACAAATGTGAGTGGATCTTCGGTTTTGCCTCTTGAAACTCAACTAAGAGCAGATCGATTTCATTTATTGGCTCGTTCAACGAACATTCACAAATGTTGGTGGTCAATTGGTTAAGCCTCTTGAAACTCAGTTATGGGCAACATTTTTTTTTTATAACCACGAATTCATAACATGCTCACTGAACATTCACAAATGTGAATAGACAGTTGGTTAACCCTCTTGGGGAAATTGAACACGGGACAAAATTGTTTATAACCAAGGATGCGCATATTGACATATTAACAGAACATTCACACGTGCGAGTGGACCTTTGGTTTTGCCGCTTGAAACTCAAGAGGAAATATTTTTATATCTATGAACATGTTGAAAATATTTTTATAACTATGGATTTGTATGTTCATCGAACCTTCACAACTGCCCATCCGTGGTTCAATTAAGAATTTTGATTTTAGTTGGGTTTCACTATACAAACCAAAGGTCCACATATGCGACAATAGTGAGTGGATACAATACGTCCCCAATTACTTCATTGGGGTTTGAATAATCTATATACAAGGTCAGGGCTGCCACAAGCGACTAAAAGGCGACTTTTACTACTATTTTTTAGCTTTGGCGACTAGAGGCAATTTTTTTGGAGAGAAAAGTTTTCAAAGTACACCAAGGTTTGGCGCCAAGGAAAGACATCAGAATCTGGTTGCTAAAAGGTTATAAAAAAGCTTATTAAGAAAATATTTAGCTTTTTTTTTAAATTTTACAATTAAGATTCTTGTCGAGATCTTTTCAACGTCTGTTTCATTCTCAATTGGCACATTTTGTGCTTTAGCCGATTCATTTTGTATTTGAGCAACTAAAATAGGGTTTAAGAGGGAACTTCTTGCGATTATTTTGTAGAATCTATGCTAATATTTTAAAAGTGCTTTGGGAGCTCTGAAGGTGTTTTAAACTTTCTGGACAAACTGTAAAAACATTTAGGGAATGCAAGTTAGTTCGCTTTCACATTGGGGACATGCAAGTGTTATCCGGATGGTCTAGAAGGTACACTAAGTTGATAAATTTGTGAACAACACTTTTATTCATCGTGATTCTACAGTTTGAGTGTTATACATGTAGTTTCACAGTAAGGGCTAAAATAGTGTGTGACATATCAGCATTTGTACGATGATATATGTTCTTATACGAAATCAGCGCTAAAATGACGATGATCTAAACTGATGGTGAACGTATTGATTCTTGTTTTTTGTTGTTATAATATCTCTTTATTAGTCATGTTTTGAATCTTTTACTATAATTAACTACTCTTTTGGATAAGCGTTTTCTTTTCCTCCATTCTGTACATGTTCTCTTCACTTTCGTAAGAAGTTATTCATCTTCTGCAACGTACTCAAATACTCAGTTTTCTTACTGGTATATATGTGGTGCCTTTCACCGGGTAAAAATAACATATTTAACATATTAACATATTATTTATTTTGTTCTCTTGTGTTATATCTTGGTCGTGATGATGGTGGATGTATTGTTGTTCCTTTTTTGTCGTTTCAATACCTTTATTAGTAACGTTTTGAAGCTTCTATTATAACTAACTACTCTTTTGGTTAACGTTTTCCTTTTACTCCACTCTGTACATGTTCTCCACTCTTTCGTAAGTCATTCATCTTCTGCAACGTACTCAAACACTTGGTCTTCTTACTGGTATATATGTGGATATATGTTGTGCCTTCCACTGGTTCAAAATAGCATATTTAAACTCGAGTTTATCATCTTGTGTTGTATCTTGGTCGTGATGATGGTGGACGTATTGTTGTTCCTTTTTTGTCGTTTCAATACCCTTATTAGTAACGTTTTGAAGCTTTTATTACAACTATCTACTCTTTTGACTAAGGTTTTCCTTTTACTCCGCAGTACATGCTCTCCACACTTTTGTAAGAAGCCATTCATCTTCTGCAACGTACGAAATGTGTGGTCTTATCACTCGTATATATGTGGTTAAGAAACCCATTAATGAAGAATGCTGTTGCATCGTCTTGAGCAAAAGGGGTGAGTGTGGGTATAAATTGCATAGGCGCAGATTTCCTTTTTTATAATACTCCCTTCTGGATTCCATTCCGATTCTGGTAGCATTCCAGAGCGCCATGATAAATAACGGATATTACAACGGAAGAGCTGCTTCAACGAAAGGAAATAGCTCCAAATGAAAACTCAATCTCCCTCTCCAAAACTTATTTCCGTAGAAACATACTAAATCAGCTCAGATAGATCCTAAACATTCCATAAAAGACTTAAGTAATTAAGCAGAAACTACCCTTCGGAATTTTTACGACATTCTTTAGGTATGTAAGAGATAAATGTTGCTTCTTTTTTGTCCAGAAAGAAAGTATTTTAGATCGGATGAACTCAATGAAAAGTTAACTGAAGTGATTGTGTTCTTTAAAACTAGTCTCTTTCTCAATAAAAGCAAACCTAAAAAGAGAGAATATACGGTTAAGGTATCCTGAAGTTTAGGACCCTTTATTGCTCATGTTAAAATGAGTAATATGGGATGTACCTACTTTCAGAATCTAATTGGATAGTTAGATTTCTTTTAACCAACCACTTTGTAGCTAACAGTTTTCATTCTAGTTAGTAATATTTGATGTACCTTCTTACCGAATCTAATTATCGTATGAACTATATTTTTTACCATATATCCATCGGATAGGTAATTTAACCAACCACTTTGTAGCTAACATTTAGTCCATCTGGTAAGTCCCACGCTGGCGTGGTGTGGAAGTTTGGAGAGTGGGGTGCCAGATCAGGTGTTCACCTTGTCATCTGGCCGTGATTCAAAATTGCGTGGTGGTGTTCCGATTGATTGATCTCGGACTGTCGCCAATAGTAAATTACCATTACCACCTTCTGGTTAGTGTGTAATATTTGGCGTACTTTCTCTTAGAATCTATTTATCATAGTGGCTATATTTCTTACCATATATTCATTGGATAGTCATAGATATTTTAACCATTCTATTTGTAGCTAACATATGTTTCCTCCCCGGTAAATGTAAAAATAAGGAAATCAGCCAATCTTTTTGATAAAGCAAAGCTTTTAGTTTTTAATTTTCATATAGATCTGTTAATAAGTACGCTGGCTGGTTCCTTGAGACGAAAACGGTAATATAAAAATTTGTATTCACAAAAAAATAAGATGAAAAAATAGTTTTTATTACATTGTGGGTCAGCATCTGATATGAAATCGCGCGCTGGAATGGGGAACAACGGTCTATGTGGAAACACCGGCCTCTGCCGGACTGGCATTTGTTTACAGGTAAGGTTTCGGAATTGCTAAAGCTCGCGAGTAGTGTGGTCCCCTTTCGTTTTCTTTACATTAAGATATGTTTCACAACCACATAGAAGGAGAGGAAATGGTGAACTTTCTCCATGTTAACAAGCTTAGCTAAACTTACAAAATGGTGGATGGAATAAGGGTTTATGTGCAGCCCTTACCCATATAGCATTGACTTCAAAAATATTTTGAGTGTTTTTGTTTCTCCTGTAAAATAGTGATATGTAGCATAGATCGTTCGGTCAAACGTTTTAAACGTTAGCATTAAAGCCAAGACAATACATAGGACGTAATAACCGGTGATGTTTTGGAAGCAACGGAACCTCTAATCTTGTGACTAATCCAGAAGCAACTATCTCGACCATTATATCCTATTTCCTCTCTAATTTATAACTGCAATATCATGCATTTAATCTTGAAAACATACCCTTCGTACGTAATGAAGGATAATGCACGGTGTCACTTTGGGATGCTATCAATATCAACAACCGATCACCCCAATTACGTGTAATGGTACAGTGGTGGCATGCCTATCCGTCGATCAGAAGTTGAGATAACATCTTCAGTATGCGTCAAGTATTATTTTTACGAACATGGTAACGCACGCTCTAACACAGAACACCAGAAATTCCAGCGATTTTGTTGAGGTTTGGTTTAATGGCACAAGGCCCCCAAACAGTGCTTGTTTAGGAGTTTCTGTGGTTGGCATAGTATCCCAAACTCTCAAATTGGGAACCTTTGGAACATTGTGGATCAATATTTTGCTTCTTGAAACTAGCTTTCTTCCTTCCGAAACTCTTGATTTCACATTTGTGAAGGTTCAATGAACGCATCGATATGGATTCCATGGTTATCAAGAATTTTGAGCTTCACAAGAGGCAAAACATCGATCTACGCTCTTTTGTGAATGTTCAATGAGCATGTCAATAAACGAATCCATTGCTTTAAAGAATTCGGTTCAGTTTTTAGAGATAAAACCAAAGGTGTTTTAGCGTCGTATGGGGTCTCTCTGCTACAGCTTCATAGAGGTCCATTTCGAGATTTCCTTTGTTACGTTAATTCGCCGTCGAAGATAATCGGCTGGCGAATTTAGACCGGATGGGGGTTGTCCTCGTCTTTGAACTGTACCGGTTTCCGAAGAACGTGTGCGGTCTCCACTCGAGAAAGAAGACAATCGTTGATCGCATGAACGTGAAGAGACGCAGAACTAGTCTGCTTATACGAAGCCGCGGAACTGGAACCATATTTGTATATACTAGGGAAGCGACATCGACAGCAAAACATCGATGTTCAAAATTAAAACATCTATGTTGATAATACATCGCCCCAAAAACATCGATGTTTTTAAAATTCAGTGTCTTTAAACTTTTTCCCCTATTTCTTAAAACTGGTTTAGCAACTAGTGATGTTAGATCGACGGCAAAACATCGATGTTTTGAAACTTTGATGTTCAAGATTAAAACATCGATGTTGATAATGCATCGCCCCCAAACTATCGATGTTTTTAAAATTCAGTGTATTTAAAATCCCCCCCCCCCATTTCTTAAAATTGGTTTAGCACCTAGTGATGCGACATCGGCTCCAATACATCGATGTTTTTTATAGAACAATCAATCAATCATATCAATATTTTGAAAACATCGACATCGATATCCTACTTTTCAGACCCTTCACCCTTGGTCACTTTGGTCTGAAATATGTTAAATTTGCTGATTATGAAAATTATGCTACTTGGTTATTTTTAAAATTTTTATAACGGTACTTTTTTCATTTAAAAGTAAAACATCGAAAACTTAAAAACATTGACAAGTTTTAACATCGATGTTACAAAAACATCGACCCCAATACATCGATGTTATGAAAACATCGACCCCAATACATCGATGTCATGAAAACATCGACATCGATGTCGCATCCCTAGTATATCATCTATTATCCTCGAAATAGCCTTAACTTATGTATATCTTTAGTAACTAATTAAATGTGCTGTATTTCTAAAAGCTGTTGTAATTGCTTACAAGCCACTCGCCACTTAAATTCTACTCATGACGTTACAGTGTGGATCCGTTGTTATCCAGAATTTTGTCCTTAGTTGAACTTTAAGAGACAAAACCAAAGGTTCATGGATGGTAACCTTCTGATTGAAGACGTTACAGCTGTCGAACAAATACGGTGTAGAAACTTCCCAACTTTCTTAAAATGGAAGTGACTCAGTAGGTTTATCCACTGCGCTGGCAACATGCGAGTTGTAGGCTGCACAGGTTCATTTACTTGACGTTGTTTGTACAGTTTGGCCGCGCCTTAAAAGAAACCAACCCTTAAAAGGTAAATGAATTGCGAATCCTATATAGGTCAGACATACATGACCGGCGATTTCCCAGGGCACAATTCAAATACTTGATTCTGTGCTGTATTGCCGAATGTATAATTTGATACGACTTTTTTATTTTTTTTGGTTAATCATCCCAATTTACCCTTATGTCTTTTCTTCGGATAACTCAAAATCAAAATAATTTATTCACGTTCTAATATCTAAGAGCTTAAGTTTTTATCTCAGTTCGTTTCTTCCTTCAAAGCATGAATTTTCTCTCATTTAATATATTGTATACATGTATTAAGTCTATCCATGTGAAAGCTTGCGAATTTTTGCATTCGTCGTATTTAAGTATGTGCAATTCATTCGCTTTTAATCGAAAACATGTATCGTCTACGATGTAATCCATCATAGGATTTTTGAGTTTTTGCCAAGTAAATACTTCCTTCGTATACTTAATCAACTGGTGCATGTTTTCGTTTGGCTTATGTTCTGTGTGTCTAATATGCAGTTTAAATTGTGATGCTAGTGAATGGGTTGTTTCCTGCTTCTACAAGGGCGCTAAACTCTACGATGGACTATTGTTTTCAAAGCAGCATGTTTATATCGTAATACTTAAACTTTTATTACGCCGGTATTATTAACGTCTCGTTGTTTCTGCACGTTGAGAAAGACGTTATGGAATTTAATATGCGATTTTAAAGAAGTTGCGTGAGTTTAAACATTTTGTTTTGTTTCCTTATTATAACAAGATTTTGTATGTGAAAAACGTTTAGAAGCAGTATCGTGTTTATTGCCGACAAGTAAATTTCGACTCTAAAAACAAGCATGGCTTTTTATGGAGCAGGACTACATCGTGTAGTTTCGTGAACGTTCTGTTGGCGGTTATCAAAATTATATCCGCTGAAGTGTCGATGTTTTAAATATTTTTATTAGTCTAGTAGAACCTATCTTTAACGCAGCTAGAGTTTTGTTGACTATACTCTAGTAGACATAGAGTCTTATAGACTATATTCTAGTAGACTCTACTCAAAAAGACTTAAAGTCTTGCAGACTATTCTAGTTAACTACTGTTTTAGACATAGAGTCTAGTAGATCTGGAGTCATATATATTGTAGTATGTTTAAAGTCTTGTAAACTATTCTAGTAGACCAATAATCTAGAAAACTACTCCAGTAGACCAATAATCTAGAAAACTACTCCAGTAGACCTAAAGTCTAGAGGGCACAACTCTAGTAGACCTAAAGTCTAGAGGGCACAACTCTAGTAGACCTAAAGTTTAGAAAACTACTGTTTGTTCTCCACGAGAACTGCTTTAACCATAAAGTCCCTCTTGCGATTGTCTATTGCTGTAGTCACGAACCGTATCCCATTTGGATATATCCCATACTAAAAATAAATTTGCTGTGATTTATACGTGGAATCGAGAATATCTATGCTACTAACCAAACTTTTCGCTATGAAATTATATCATAAAATAAAACAAAAATGAAGAAATCCTTAAAAGTCCCCCTTATTCAAAATGTACGAGCTCAGTTCCCGTAGCGACCACCACGTATACTTGTGGGGGAGCAATGCCTGTGGTAGACCCAGAGTCTAGTACAGTGGTTTTCAAACTTTTCAGTCCCCAACCCCCCCTCCCCATGAATAAATTTTCGCGAACCCCTTCAAATTATAAAATTAAGTGGGGCTATGTGGCGTGCATAAGACCATAGTGATCCTTATTTAATCATAATATTAGGTAAGATATGTTTTAAGGTCGATGTTAGATCTCTGCTTTAGGTACCACTTGCTCTAGTAGAAGAGATTCTAACAGAGATATCCTCAGAATCAATGGCATCCGATCTTTTGCTTAAAGTAATTAAAATAGGGACCGTCACACAATAAAATATTGCATAGTTCCCTAGGAGTAAAAATGTTAAGTCTAATAAGAGTACGTAAGCGTTTAATACCAGACCAGTTTGTTTAATACCAGACAGCTGGACCGACACATTAAAATGAAATGCAGAATGGCGAAAACTATTTGAAAGATATTTATTGCTGTTACTTATTTTTTATTTTTATTTTATGCGATTCTAAATACCTTTATAACAGAGATACACAGAATTGCTAAGATTAAGTACCACATAGGTTCACTGTGACTTATAATAGTGCCGCCGAAAAACATGAAATGTGTTACCTAATTCTATATATTACTATCCACTGCGTGGCCAACACGGCGTTGCCCGTGACAGTTCTTTTCGTGGGGTCAGGTGTGACAACTGCTGGCTAACGCTCGCCAACCCCCGATTATTGCTACGTATTCCCATGAGGTTTGCTTCGCAAACGAACTGTACAGGCCTCGAAGTGGCTATTATCAACAACGTAAATAAAAACACGCTAGAATCGGAGAACTTGACATGGTTCCATTGCTATTAACTATCAAATTAACATCCAGGAGTCTGGTTTGTTAATGTTTAGAAGGTGGCAAAATGTCGTGTAAGTCTTTTCCTGTCAGTTTATGAGAAAACAAAGGTGGAAAACTGTAATAAGTCAAAAACCACAGAACCACATGTTGAATCTTGAATCTTAAAATTGCTGTCACGAAAAATTAAAAATGTGACTTAAAACATTTTGCCATCTGAGCACATATGTGTTCCCTTTAATTTCAAAATTCCAATGGGTCCTCGAAAATTCAAATTAGAATTTTTCAAATGGGCCCTTGATGTTTGGTTGGACAGTTGCCAATAGCCCGTTCTGTTGGTCCATTGCGACTTTAATTAAAATACCTACCTCAGTTCTGGTGATTTTCACCTAACTGCATTTTTCGAGTAACCATTGTACAGAGCCACGAACCATCTTCACTCTCAGTGGAAATGGCAATTTTCACGAGAAAACAACCTTTGAGTCGTTATCTCGATCTTTCCCGAAGCACCAAAACTTTGAACGCTTGTTTGTAGAAACGTCAATTTTACTGTTTCGTGACCTAGACGTGGTGGTAACGTTACTGAGTGCATGTGCATTTAAAAAAAAATCACCTTCGCGTGACTTGTTAAACTTAAAATAACACATGGCGAGGTGGGCCGCAAGAAGCCCGCGGTCTGCATCCCAGCTTTATAACATCAGTTGGTGCAATTATATCTATTCATATGAACAAACCCAACTCAATTTATCGACAAGACATTTAATTTTATATTGTGAAGTGAATATGTTTAAAATTTTTACCCTGGCAGTCTGTATTGTGACTGATTTACATGAGATAGCTAAAGCAGATATATTCTTGAGTGAGCAATTGACTCCTAAAAGATTGCAGGTATGCGACATTGACTGCAAAACATCGATGATCAAAATTAAAACATCGATGTTCGAAATTAAAACATCGGTGTTCAAAATTAAAACATCGCCCAAAAACCATCGATACTATTTCACCCCCATTTCTTAAAACTGGTTTAGGACCTCAGACATTAATGCTCGCCGGGGGAAGGGGAGATTTAATTTGTCATTTGCGTGTTTATTAATTTATAACTAAGACTTTTTTTTAACTATCTAAACAAAGTAAAAAAAAAAAATTGCTAAGAACAATTAGCAAATCTTTTATTTTCAAATTGAATAATATAAAAGAAAATAATATTTACAACAATTTGACATATGTGCTACTAACTATAAGTATAATTAGGTAGGTACATAGCAATAATTATTGTTAGTTATTATTAATTATTTATCAATTTATGGGGGCAAGAACACAACAAACCTATTTTTTATTTACTGTAAATAAAAAATATTGGGGTCTATAATTATTATATACCTCAATATTTTTTATTTACAGTTTGTAAAAAAATAAGTTTGTTAACTTTCTCCACCTTAAGCCGACTTCTTTTTTTACTAACTATCCCACCAGTTACGGAAAAAACTCTTTCTGGTGGTACGGATGTCGCCATCACTGACAAATACTTAGTTGCACGGTTGTTTTTCTTAATTTTTACTATTGTTTTTTTTTTCATTCAAAAATAAAACATCGACATCGTAAAAACACGATGTTAAACAAAGTCTCCAATAAATCGATGGTAAATACATCAATGTTTTTATAAAACATCGACATCGATGTCGCATCCTTAATAGATAGGCGTGCTCTTCTTGCATACAAAACCATCCCCCACACCGTAGCCAAAAGTATGTCGAGCCTCTGTAGAGAACATACGAGTTACGGCAAAGCATGTCTCAATGAAAGTAAGAAAAGGCAAATATTGAGCTGGTAAAAAAGATCGAAAGCTTGGACGAGAAAGGAAATCTACTTTCAGAAATATTCCACGGTATTTGGAGTTATTTCTAAAAGGATTCATCCCATATATTTTGTTTGATTTGTAGTTTTAAAAATTTGAAATGAAAGGAACGTTTAATTAATTGCCTTTTTTTCTATTGAGCAAATTTGTTTTTCCGCTCTACATATAATTTATTACCTATTTCAAACTAGACCCATTTTCTCAAAAAATAATTTTTTTATGATTTGAATCTCAAAGCTCCTTAAATAATTTTTCCATTAATTTTTTAATTTCATTTTTTTCGTTGGTACTTTAAGCAACGCTAAAATAATTTTTTATTGCTTGAAAATAATTTAATGCCCTCTTTAAAATTTTATACATTAAAAAAAATTATTTTTTTCATCACTCTAGTTTCTAAGTACCTTAAATAGACCTATTTTAAATTAGTTTAATATCCATTCGAACGTAGTCCCATTATTTCGAAAATGGTAATGTTTTGATCATCTGAGTCTCAAAGTACATTAAATGGACGTTAAATTTTTTTTGTGTAGAGAATTTTTCGCGTGACCGAACATTGTTTACCGAAAAACGCAATCCCACAAGGCAAAGGGCTTTTTTCTCAAAACAATTGAATATTGAATCACTAAAATTCATTCTTAAAAATCCATTAATCTTATTCACACCTTTTGTTATTGGTTCGGGATATAAGTTCAACATCAGAAACCTTGTTCTGGGTTACTGTACTTGAATTGAGAGTATCGTCGTTAGATAAAAATGGAATATAAAATCTGGAGTGAGTAAACTGATTCTTCCGATCGCGGCTATTTCTTCGTTGGTACGAGGTTTGAAACTCATTTTCATACACTGAAAACAAAGTCGATGAATTGAGGTTCGTAAAATCCGGACTAGTATAAATGCAATGCATGTAACCCTCGTATAGCACGGTACTTCTATAACACGGTACCAAAATTGCGGCATCCCTCATATAACACACGCTTAGGCTCTCCGTATTACACGGTTTACAATAACAATGATAATCTATTCAAATAAGAATGAAGTGTTTGTTTGACAGTGAATATTTTCTACCCATTTCCAGTTTTCCATCCGATTTGGACCCTTCTGATGCCAAATTCGCCTCTTGCGCGTCTGTTCTGTCTGTCGTGTCTGTCTGATTTGTCTGTATTGTGTGTGCTCTATACACGTCCACACGGTTTAATACATTTTGATGAAAATTATGGTTTCCATATAACACGTACAACAGTCCTTTGGTTTCCATATAACACGTACAACAGTCCTTTGGTTTCCATATAAAAAGTACAACAGTCCTTTGGTTTCATTATAACACGGTACGCATTATCAAATATATATGACCACTGAGTTTTGGTTAACATGGTTTCTATATAGCACGAGTATCCTGTAACACGGTATTCCATATTGCGCAATACGCAATTTCAAAATTTGTAGGACTTGGAAGTTTCGTATAACACGGATTCTCTACAGCACGGTACCAATTAATTGTGCTATACAAGGGTTACCTGTATTATTTAATGATCCATTATGTAACTTTATTTAAAACACAAATAAATATGTTAACTTTTTCTATGTTTTTAGTACTCCGTTTAACACAGTTTTAGTTTCCTTATTACACGGACCGCAAGCTCTACTTTTATATAATTCCTAAGTTTCGCTTAACACGGTTTCTATATAACATGAACTATCCTATAGAACAGTTTCCATATAACACGGTACCAAATATACAAAATTGCATGACCCCATGTTTCGTATAACACGGTACCATTTGACCGTGTTAAAAGAGGGTCACCCGTATTTCTTTTCTTTCACCAGGATCAATATTTATGTAGTAAAAATTGTTCGTTTGAACCCGAGCATGTGTAGTAACCTCAAGTAGGTTGGTTGGATTTTATGACCCAAGGGCAATATGTGGTCATTCTGCGCCAAGCATCAAGTAAATGGACACAGACACAATATTGATTGATCGAATTTTAAGGCGCAAAGGCCATATTTTGCCAAGCTGCACTAAACGACGTGAAGTAAATGGATACACACAATGTTAGTTGGTATCTATGACGCAAGTGCCATATTTGGCCAAGCTGCGCCAAACACGAGACAACGTCAATTAAAAATGCTGTGAAAGAGAAGGGGAAAAAAAAGAGGGAAAAGAGAACAGAGTAGTGGGATGAAAGCCGAAAAGATCGCTTTAGTATCCCGGAAGCGTGACCCCGTGTTTACTGAAGACAGTAGAACCCATAGGGGAAACATCACTAGAGTACCTAGGGTCCTTGAAGCCCGTACACACCAAAATGAGATGTGCCCCTGTGTGTGTGGGGGGGGGGAATGCTTGAAAAAATGCATTGAAGTTTATCACCATCGGCACACTTAATGACATATTGGAATTATACTTGTTTTGATATTTACTTGTCACTGGAAATGAAAACCTGCATACTCTTCTAAACCGAATTGGCATGTCTGACACTGGAAGTTGCCTTCCCTGTGGGCCTTTCTGACATGCCAGGAACCCACCTCAATTATTGCCTTGACCTTATTGACATGACAGGAACTCACCTCAATAATTGCCCTGACCTTACTGACAAGACAGGAACTCACCTCAATAATTGCCCTGACCTTACTGACATGACAGGAACTCACCTCAATAATTGCCCTGACCTTACTGACATGACAGGAACCCACCTCAATAGGTGACTTGACCTTACTGACATGACAGGAATCTTACCTCAATAGTTGCTCTGACCTTACTGACGTCGCAGTGCCTGATAGTTTCATATTTTATTTCTTACTTACGGCAAAAAGGTTAAGGTCTGACGTAGGATAAAAAAATAGTTGCTTGTTGCCACTCGAGAAGACCTTTACTAGCCTTCCTGGTCTCGACGAGCAATCTCGTCATTAACAAAAGCGATCAAATCTTGTTGGACGATATATCTCGTCCATAGAAAATTGACGTGGTTTTGATCTCGCCATCACAAAAAAATTGGTAATATCTTGATGACAATATGTTACCATTAGCGAAATCGGTCAGATTTTGATGGGTGAGACATCACGTTTTAAACACTTGGAGGAATTTAATTACCTCCTTTTACCGCCTCATTCGCTGATAAACAAAACAAAATTTAGACACCCACCAGAGTAATCCCATCTCAAAATGCCTGAGCCCTGCTTCTATAGCGACGGACACCACCCTTTTTTGAAATAGACTTCCCTAAGGTCATCTGCTTTCTCACCAGATCCGCACTATAGTAAAGTGCACTCTTGATGCAGCATCTTGGGACATCCCATTTGAAGTTTTTGTTTATAAGTTAATCGATTGGGATTATTTTTTTTCTCGTATTTCTATCCACTCAAATATATATTTATTTTCAAAACTCTCTCTTGGTCTTTTCCAGTTGGGTATTCTCACTTGTTTTCCATTAAGAAATACACTTAAATTAAAATACTATGCCAAGAGGAGATAAGCTCTATAAGCTGGATCTGCATTCCCATTTCATACACTAATTAGAAAAGTTAATTAATGAAATCGAAAATAACTTGAAATGTAAGATGTTATTAAATTCGCGAATATTATTTATTTATAAAAAGACAACCAGCTCGAACATTTTAGAAATTGAGTTTGTGGATTAAATGAAAAAAAAAATATTACCTTTGTTGACAAAAGTAGACAGTCAGTGAAAATCGAATTACACATAGCTCCAGGGTTGTTTGTTAAAGTGGTTTCTCTCTTTCTGCCATCTCCAAATTTCTCTACTTAATACGGTATGAATTATTTGTAGGATTTTTTATGTTTTTCATCATTTTTTCAATTTACGAATATTAGATTTTAATAATAAAGGAGGAACCCCCAAGCCAAACTTCTTAGGAGCTGGAGGATTATTAGATTGTCGGTTAAAGTACTAAATCATGTTATGTACAAAACTTCTATTTCAGGTGTTAAATCTTCATTCATAAAGTTGTTTTTCAAAAAACTTATTTAGCGTGGATTAACTCATTTTCATTTAACAGTTATTCTCTCATTTGTAGGGCAACTTTTTGAAACAAATGCAACTTTTTTTCACGCGTGATACGCTGCATGTAAAGTACTAAAACCAAAATTCATCCTACATGGGATGTATAGTAAGTGAGTTATAACCGCAACATAAATGCAACTTTCTGCATAAATGCAACCACCTGCAACTTTTTAAAATATATCTTAAAATGAATTAATATCAAATTACTATTTCATTTTTTGCTCTCTGAATCAACCCTTCGATCACGTGTGTCTGATCTTGCGAACGCAGAAGTATTGCGGATCAAACAAGTTCATGGTAAGAAGGTGTTCGTCCTAAGACGAAAATGAAATAAATGGTAAGAAGTACTTTAACACATTGGTTGGCATTTGACAATCCATTGCATAAGCGACTGCAGAGTTCGCGAGGTGAGTGTCGATCATCAATATGTTGTTCGCTTTATAGATGGCGTTTTAAAATCTCTGAATGTTGAGCGAAAGGATTTTGCTCTTCTACTATCCGATACAGCACATTATATGACTGCGGCTGGCGCAGATTTTCAGTGTTAAAGAAATTATTGGCTAAGGATCGGCCATTCAACGTTCTTCTGTATTTCGCCGACCAACCGGTATAGTGGTTAAGGTGTTAGCCTCTAGATCGGAAGGTTCCTGGTTCATATCCGGGTCCGGGCATGGATGTTTGTAAACGTATGGTGTAGAGGCGACTGGTGCACCTTAAATCTGTCGTGGCCGAAAGTCCTCACGTTGGGTTGGTGTGGAAGTTTAGAGAGTGGGGTGACAGTTCAGGTGTTGCTTCGTCATCTGACCGTGGTTCAAAATTACGAGGTGTTGTCCTCGGATCTTTCCCTTAAGGGACTGATCCCGGACCGTCGTCAATAGCCCGTTGTGTTGCACTAGTACGACGTTAACTAAAATTACCATTACCATCTTCTGTATTTCAGTATGTATTATAATACTGCTGTACACGACTAAAATTGTCATTTTGAATTTTTTTCATTTTTTACGAATAATTTATTTTAGAATTTAGTGTATCAAAAATAAATGCAACTTTATTTCAATAAATGCAACTTTAGGGAATGATAAATGCAACTTTTCCCATTTTTACTGCAACAAAAAAGTTGCCTTAATAATAAAGCTAGCTTCGATCTGAAAACGCGCAGAACTTTCCAGATGACCTAATATAAGGATCCCATTACCCTACTAACACCTAAGAGTACTACATCTATGCTAAGTGCAAAAATTTTCATATAAAGCGACAATCTTCACCCATTTGTCAAAACATATATTCTTAGCAAAGGGGTGATATTCACGTTTTAATACAATTCTATTCAATTTCCCTAGCCTTTTAATAAGTGTTAGCGGGGCTTGTTATTCATTGCGTTCCTTTTCTTCCCTTCTCATCTTTCCCAAGCCCTTTACATAATGACAAAAGGATAAATCGCTTTTGAAGTTCCTGGATCGCCTCCACGCTCAGTAAGAATAGCAGCTAATCGCGGAAGCGTCATTCTGCTGAGCCCACAAGCGGACGAAGTATTGCCAAAATTATCAGAAGTAAAAATAGGTGTACACACGAAAAAACTGCATCAAAAGGAATCGACGAAGCTTGTTAATACACCACAATCTCTTTGTCCTAGATCTTGAAAGCTCTTACGTTCGTGTCTTCTACGCTAAACAGCTCGTTTTTAACCTTTCCGTTCTTGGAGTGGCAACCCTGCGGGAAGAGCAACGGATTAGCAAACGGAGGGTAACGAGTTTGAAACTGGGTTCAGCCAAAGCCATGTCTGTACACGGAGGCTGGTGCACGTTAAATATGTCGTGAACTCAAATGTCCTCACGTTGGCGTGGTGTGGAAATTTGGAGAGTGCCAGCTTAGGTGTTGATGTGTCACATGATTGTTCAAAATTATATGCTCCGGTGTTTGTCTTCGGATTTGATCCCGGACCATAGCCAATAGGACGTTGTGTTGCTCTAGTGCGACGTTATTAAAATACCTACCCGATATTATGGGGGTCGTGTTGACATAGTTGGAAGGACATTGGATTAGCAACCGGAGGGTAGTGAGTTTGAAACTCGGTTCAGCCAAGGCCCGGTGCGTACACGTGGGCTGGTACACGTTAAATCTGCTGTGAAATATCCTCACGTTGGCGTGGCGTAGAGAGGGGTGCCAGCCCAGATGTTGATTTCTGGTCACCTGGCTGTTCAAAACTACGTGGTGTTGTACTCGGGTCTTTTGCTTCGGATTCCATTAACGAACGTTGCCAATAGCCCGCTGTATTGCAAAAGTGTGACGTTAATTAAAATACCTACCCGATATTGTGGGGTTGCGGCAGCCCAGTTGGAAGAGCATCGGATTAGGAATCAGAGGGGAGCGAGTTAGAAACTAGGTCTAGTCAAAGAACGTCGTGAAAACGGGGTTGGATGCACGTTAAATCTGTTGTGAACTCAAATGTCCTCGCTTTGGCATGGAAGTTTGGAGAGTTGGGTGTCAGTTCAAGTATTGTTCTCGTCAACTGACCGTGATTCAAAATGATGAAACGTTGTCCTTGGAATGTGATCACGGATCGTCGCCAATAGTCCGTTGTGTTGCTTAAGTCCGACGTTAAAAAACCACCTACCCCTTCTTGGAGTATCGGTTTTGGCATTACTCTGGGTTGTCAAGGGAGGATACAAGCTCTCGCAAGTGTAGGTAAAACATAGATACATATGTTAGACTATATTTTATTTTCTATAGCTACCATTTTGAAAAAAAAAAAAGTTTTAAAGCTGCCCAGATCTTGCGAGTTAATCAAAGAAATTGTTTTTATTTATTTATTTCAGTAACTAATTTTTATTAAATTAATCACAGGGTTGCCACAGGTGACTTTTTTGCTACTATTTTTAAACCTTGGCTACTAGGGGTAACTTTTAAAGCAAAATTGTCTCAAACGCTACACAATTTCGGCGACTATTCGAAATTTTGCGACGTTTCCTAAAAATTCAACAAAAGTAAACGAACATTGAGTCTCTTTTTTAAAGTTAATTCGATTGGAATTTTTTTTCCCGATTTCTCTGTTCAAAAAAATACTTTACGGGGTGCAAAGTTTTAGCTTTAAGCGATGGCATCCGTGTTAGAAAGACAGCGAAATCCGCGGATGCTAGATTACCATGATTGCTTATTGATAAAATATTTAATTTTAAAATTTTGTCCGAGTTTCAAACTAGCAACCTTCCCGTTGCCAATCCGCTGGCTTCCAACTGGACTACTGTGGTCCCAATAATCTTTGGAGAATAATCTACTGGAGGAAATATAATCGATGGGCATACAATTTTAAACAATGTCATGCAATATATTTTAATCAATAAAGGTAATTGGTAATTTTAGTTAACGTCGTACTAGAGCAACACAACGGGCTATTGACGACGGTCCGGGATCAGTCCCTTAAGGGAAAGATCCGAGGACAACACCTCGTAATTTTGAACCACGGTCAGATGCCGAAGCAACACCTGAGCTGGCACCCCACTCTCCAAACTTCCACGCCAACCCAACGTGAGGACTATCGGCCACGACAGATTTAAGGTGCACCAGCCGCCTCTACACCATACGCTTACAAACATCCATGCCCGAACAAGGATTCGAACCAGGAACCTTCCGATCTAGAGGCTAACACCTTAACCACAATACCGGTTGGTCGGCTTAATCAATAAAGGATAAGTACATAAATGAAAAATTCACAAGTTCAGTGTAGACAAAATACTTATGAAATAGTAGCATTAGTTGTATATATTTTTTTAAATGGTAGCAAAGAAGTATCTCTTAACTTTATATAGTAAACTATTTTAGCAGCAATTTTAGTTCCTCTGATGCAAAATAAATTGGCAAAAGCACAAAACATGCTAATTAATACAGACGCTGAGGTGGTAGGTAGTTGACTTAACTAACGTCGCACTGAAGCAACACAACGGACTATTGGCGACCGTCCGGGATCATACCCGATCCGAGGACAAACCTCGTGATATTGAAACCCGGTCAGATGAGCTGGCACCACTCTCCAAAGTTCCATAGGGCCGCTGGAGAGTGGGGTGCCAGCTCAGGTGTTGCTTCGTCATCTGACCGTTGTTCAAATTTACGAGATGTTGTCCTCGAATCTTTCCCTTAAGGGACTGATCCCGGACCGTCGTCAGTAGCCCGTTGTGTAGCTCTAGTACGACGTTAACTAAAATTACCACTACCAATTACCATAGGGCCGCAGTGGCCAGTTCGAATCCAACCAGAGACCGTCGTGTACAAAAGGGGGCTGGTGCATGTTAAATCTGTCGTGGTCTCAAATGTCCTCACGTTGGTATGGTATGGTAATTTGGGTAATTGGTAATTGATAATTTTAGTTAACGTCGTACTAGAGCAACACAACGGGCTATTGACGACGGTCCGGGAGCAGTCCCTTAAGGGAAAGATCGAGGACAACACCTCGTAATTTTGAACCACGGTCAGATGACGAAGCAACACCTGAGCTGCCACCCCACTCTCCAAAGTTCC
Organism: Metellina segmentata; assembly: GCA_947359465.1. Taxonomy (NCBI): domain Eukaryota; kingdom Metazoa; phylum Arthropoda; class Arachnida; order Araneae; family Tetragnathidae; genus Metellina; species Metellina segmentata. Next base: position 18,950,469 of record OX375884.1, on the reverse strand, counting down.
TCGCCAACCCAACTTGAGGACTTTCGGTAGATTGAAGGTGCACCAGTCGCCTCTACACCGTACGTTTACAAACATCCATGCCCGGACCCAGATTCGAACCAGGAACCTTCCGATCTAGAGGCTAACTCTTTAACCACCAGACCGGTTGGTCGGCCGGTATGGTATGGAAGTTTGGAGAGTGGGATGCCTGCTCAGGCTTTGGCTCGTCATCTGACCGTGGTTCAAAATTTCGTGTTGTTGTCCTCGGTTCTTTCCCTTTTTTTTGTCATTTTGTCAAAACAGGCGACCCCCTTACTTCCCAACATATGTCAGGAGGAAGGTTGACAAGGTCATCCACGGATGAGGGAGGAGTGCAAGCACTCTTGATTTACAGCATTGTGGAAACCCTAATTGGGAGGGGGGCTACCAAACACAATTGACACAGGTGTCATCGGGTACAGGATGAGCTTTGACCGTAGTATATCACTAACCCTTAGTTAAAACGAGATGAAAAAATAAAAAAACTTTACCTGGGGATTAAACACCGGATTGTCGCCAATAGCCTGTTGTGTTGTTCCAGTGCGACGCTAATTAACCACCTACCTACCCAGACTGTCGCCAAAAGCTCATTGTGCTCCTCAGTAAGACATAGCCGACCAACCGGTATAGTGGTTAAGGTGTTAGCCTCTTGATAAGAAGGTTCCTGGTTCGAATCCGGGTCCGGACATGGGTGTTCGTAAACGTATGGTGTAGAGGCGGCTGGTGCACCTTAAATCTGTCGTGGCCGAAAGTCCTCACGTTGGGTTGGTGTGGAAATTTGGAGATTGGGGTGCCAGCTCAGGTGTTGCTTCGTCATCTGACCGCGGTTCGAAATTACGAGGTGTTGCCCTCGGATCTTTCCCTTAAGGGACTGATCCCGGACCGTCGTCAATAGCCCGTTGTGTTGCTCTAGTACGACGTTAACTAAAATTACCATTACCATTACCCGGACCGTCGTCAATAGCCCGTTGTGTTGCTCTAGTACGACGTTAACTAAAATTACCATACTATTACCGTTACTCTAGCAACTGGAGGACACACACGCACAGTCTTTAAAGCCCGTCTCATACTTAATTTGCACATTTTGTGTTTTAATCGATTCATTTTATATTCTGAGTAAATAGAATTGCTAATAATATAGGTAATGGTAATTTTTAATTAACGTTGTACTAGAGCAACACAACGGGCTATTGACGACGGTCCGGAATTAGTCCCTTAAGGGAAAGATTCGAGGACAACACCTCGTAATTTTGAACCACGGTCAGATGACGAAGCAACACCTCAGCTGGCACCCCACTCTCCAAACTTCCACGTCAACCCAACGTGAGGACTTTCGGCCACGACAGATTTAAGGTGCACCAGCCGCCTCTACACCATACGCTTACAAACATCCATGCCCGGACCCGGATTCGAACCAGGAACCTTCCGATCTAGAGGCTAACACCTTAACCACTATACCGGTTGGTCGGCGCTAATAATATAGGATTAAAGAGGAGATGTTTGCTACTAATGTTAAGAATTTTTGCTACTAAAATGCTGCTATTTCACAACTACTTTGGCAGCGGTAGACGTGTAGGCATTTACTAGAAAATATGACTACTATGAAAGTAATTTGTTTTGTATTTTCTCTGGCATAACCACCTTCCACATTCGCGGGCATGGTAGTACAGTTGATAGAGTAACGAATTGGTAAGAGGAGGTTAATGGTAATGGTAATTTTTAATTAATGTCGTACTAGAGAAACACAACGAGTAACAGGAGGGTTGCGAGTTCGAAAGTTGGTCCAGCAAAGGCTGGGACTGGTACATGTTAAATCTGCGGTGTCCTCAAATGTCCCCACGTAGACGAAGTGTGGAAGTTTGGAGAGTGGAGTGTCGGTGCCAGCTTAGGCGATCACCTCGTCATCTGAACGAGGTTCAAAATTACGTGGCTTTGTCCTCAGGTAATTGGTAATTTTTAGTTAACGTCGTACTAGAGCTACACAACGGGCTATTGACGACGGTCCGGGATCAGTCCCTTAAGGGAAAGATCCGAGGACAACACCTCGTAATTTTGAACCACGGTCAGATGACGAAGCAACACATGAGCTGGCACCCCACTCTCCAAACTTCCACGCCAACCCAACATGAGGACTTTCGGCCACGACAGATTTAAGGTGCACCAGCCGCCTCTACACCATACGTTTACAAACATCTATGCCAGGGCCCGTATTCGAACCAGGAACCTTCCGATCTAGAGGCTAACACCTTAACCGGCTTTGTCCTCAGATCTTTCCCTTTGGGATTGACTCCGTACCGTCGCCAATAATCCGTTGTGTTTCTCTAGTGAGATTTTAATCAACTTGTTCCAGTATGACGTTAGTTAAACATATCTACCGTGCCTACTTGGTTTATGGTAATACAACTTGGCTGATTTGTAACAGCCATGCCTTTGGTCAACTATCATTCAAAATTGAATTACTTTTTGTCAAATAAAGGCATTTTAAGCATACTAATTAACACTGTAAAATCGAGAACTTTACTAACGATGACTGATGTAATACATAAGTAGCTAAAATTAATATAGGAACTGTCGTTTCCATGAAGAATATCTCTATATGAAAAAGTTAGATACTTTCGAGTGAAAACTCACTTTTTTCACTCGATTCTCAGACGGTTTCCCGAGAAAATATGCATAAGAAAATTTCGAAATTAACATGGTTTGTTCAAAATTGTACAGGGTACAAGATGGAGAAGATTTTTTTCTGATGAGGCTATTAGTTTAATGTGTATTAAGTGTCAAAGCCGAAAAAAGCGAAATTTCTAACGCGAGTGAGCAAAAGACGTACAAATTTTCAGTCTTCAGCCGTGAGTTTTTTTAGAGTAATTCTGAACGTGAATTTTTGCACATCGTCGATTTGTTTTTTCAGAAATTTCAATTTGATTTCTGGTAATATTTTTTTGAAAATGGGGAAATTTTCGTTTCTGTTTTGTTAAAATTGTCATACCTATAGCTTATTACTATTAGTTTTTAAATTTGAAAACATCACAGAAAACCTTAGAATGTACTCTTTCTTATGGTAAATTTATTTTTGAAATGGGTTAATAAATAAATTAGATGCGATTAAAAGTTGGTCATAAAAAATTTCCGAATTTTTAGATCGTAATTTCCGATACAAACTAAAACTGACATATATATAGCTAAATACTATTGGTTTTAATATTTCAAAATACCACGTGAAAGCTTAGAATGCACTCTTTCTTATGGTATAATTATTTGTAAAATTGCTTTCATAAATACATTTGATGCGATGAAAAGTATAATTTCGCGAAATTTTCATCGCGGAGGTGAAACGTTAGATCGTTCTAGCTGGCCTTGTGAAACTCACTGTGACGTCATGGCCTGGAACGACGCTTACGAAAGTAATGTTGGTTTGCGAAGCGTAATCAAGGGGGTTGGCGAGCGTAAGCAAGCAGTGGGCGGAGCCCCCTAGTCCAGTAAGAATTCCCAGACATGAACTGAATAATGCAAGAGTAAATTTACGACTAAGATACATTAATTTCAAAAGTAGTCGATGATTCATAGGAAAAACAATACCTTTAACGAAGTAACAATCAAAACATAAACTATGTCAAATATGAAAACATTTAAGTAAAATAATTCGCACTGAATGGAATCGAAGTTGTTGACTTGCACTCGAGAAAGGTCAAAGACAGAAAGCGCAATAGGTTCTCTTACCAAGCAGCAAGAAACAGATCTTGGATTGAAGCCAATTTGTTCACAAAGCGGTTAAATCTCAGCACCCAGTTGGTGTATAGATCCCATTCTCATCTATATTTGTCAGTTGTCAGGGCAGTTCTTTCTCCTGAAAATTGTAAGTGCAATGTTGACATCGAAGTCGGAGAGATCTTTCCATACGGTCATATTTTAACCACGCCATGATGCACTGCTCTACTAACAGACTATTTCCTAAAGCAGTAATTTGGTTCCCAATCTGGTTCAGAGTACTTTCCCAGGTATTCCGCCATCGCTCCAGGAAAATAAAATAAATAAAAATTAATAGAAATAAATATACGTTCGATGGGGTAGGTAATTGGTAATTTTAGTTAACGTCCTACTAGAGCAACACAGCGGGCTATACGACGGGGTAGGAAAAAGGAGATTTATTACGATACATATTATTACAAGAAATATTTATTTTAAACAATCAGCGAATACAACTGCTAGAATAAGCTACTAGAATGCAGCGACTGCGAAATATTTATACGACTATGTTGCCACATGAGTTTTTAGAAACTATTACATTTTACTTTCATCATCTGATCGTCGGCCGACCAACCGGTATAGTGGTTAAGGTGTTAGCCTCTAGATCGGAAGGTTCCTGGTTCGAATCCGGGTCCGGGCATGGATGTTTGTAAGCGTATGGTGTAGAGGCGGCTGGTGCACCTTACATCTGTCGTGGCCGAAAGTCCTCACGTTGGGTTGGCGTGGAAGTTTGGAGAGTGAGGTGCCAGTTCAGGTGTTGCTTCGTCATCTGACCGTGGTTCAAAATTACGAGGTGTTGATCTCGGATCTTTACCTGAAGGGACTGATCCCGGACCGTCGTCAATAGCCCGTTGTGTTGCTTTAGTACGACGTTAACTAAAATTACCAATTACCATCTGATCGTCATCTGGTGTTAGCCTCTAGATCGGAAGGTTCCTGGTTCGAATACGGGCCCTGGCATAGATGTTTGTAAACGTATGGTGTAGAGGCGGCTGGTGCATTTAAATCTGTCGTGGCCGAAAGTCCTCATGTTGGGTTGGCGTGGAAGTTTGGAGAGTGGGGTGCCAGCTCAGGTGTAGCATCGTCATCTGACCGTGGTTCAAAATTACGAGGAGTTGTCCTCTGATCTTTCCCTTAAGGGATTGATCCCGGACCGTCATCAATAGCCCGTTGTGTTGCTCTAGTACGACGTTAACTAAAAAATTACCAATTAATGATCGTCATCTGACCGAGGTTCAAAATTACATGGTGTTGTCCTCGGTAATGCTCGGTAATAATCCAACGGGCTATAGACGACGGTCCGGGATCAGTCCCTTTAGCCAAAGATCAGAGGGGAAAGGAAGGGAATATTAGTTAACGTCATATTAGAGCAACAAAATGGGCTATTGACGACGGTCCGGGATCAGTCCCTTAAGGGAAAGATCCGAGGACAACACTTCATAATTTTGAACCACGGTCAGATGACGAAGCAACACCCGAGCTGGCACCCCACTCTCCAATCTTCCACTCCAACCCAACGTGAGGACTTTCGGCCACGACTGATTTAAGGTGCACCAGCCGCCTCTACACCATACGCTTACAAACATCCATGCCCGGACCCGGATTCGAACCAGGAACCTTCCGATCTAGAGGCTATAACCTGAACCCCTATACCGGTTGGTCGTCCGGTGTTGTCCTCGGATCTTTCTCTTAGGGGATTGATTCCGTACCGTCGTCAATAGCCCGTTGTGTTGTTCTAGTACGACGTTAATTTAAATTAAAATACCTTACCATCTCTCTGGATAGCACGCTGACCAACCGGTCTGGTGGTTAAGGGGTTAGCCTCTAGATATGGGAAGGTTCCTGGTTCTTACGACGTTAATAGCCTGTCCTCGACGTTAATAGTTGTCCTCGGATCTTTCCCTTAAGCGACTGATCCCGGACCGTCGTAAATATCCCGTTGTGTTGCTTTAGTACGACGTTAACTAAAAAATTACAAATTACCCTGCTTTAATAATACCTTGCTAAAAGTTATACCTAGTTTTGAGTAAAAGACTAAATGTATTCTAATACTTAATGTATTTAATGTTTGATGATATTAACATATTTTATTTTGCAAGTTGAAAGCATTTTGATTTTAATGCAATTTAATAAATAAGAAAATCCCATTCTATATATTATATACTAGCACAATTACTCGATCCCACTCAAATTAAATTGGTTAACTATAGATTGAAAGTGGCCTTATTAAATTTCCTCTTTCGTAGAAATATTCCAAATCCTTTAAGTGTGAGCCAATATAATTTGTAACACTTTTTCTACATTTTTATAATTTCTACAACCACCTTTGGACGCAAATCTTACACATACTTATCCATCCGTGTAATACATTTCACATATATCGCACCTTTGCTAAAAGTACAAACTGACGAAAAGTGACAGGTACTAAGGTAATTACTACTAAAAAGGACTTTGAGGGAGGATTAGGAATTCCCTTTAAGTTCTTTTCCTGTAAAACTGCTCAACTCAATTTGTAAAGCTGACGAATACTCTCGCACTCACCGTTTTCCTTCCAATGTTTTTTGTTGGGCTTGAGCCTGTAGCTGGTCGTCAATATTTGTATTTGTTTTATGGCAATCTTGAACCAGGCTTGTGACGTTTCCGAATTTTTTTATCATTAAGGGAAAGATGTGATAAATTAATTTCAAAGATATTTATCACAAAGTTCGTTTTATAAACGAATGTATTTGTTCAACAATTTTATTTTGTGGCTCGCGTAATAATAGAAGAATTTGTTTTAAAATTGAAAGTCTTCAGTACTGACAAAGAATACCATTTTTAAAAATGGTAAATCGATTTGACAGCGTTTCTTTCGAATAAAATCATTGCTTTAAAAAGCCTTCCTGAAATAAAAAGTTGCTTAAATATAGCTTCAATTCCTAAAATAAGCCACCGTGACTTTCTGTCGCTATGGCAAAGAATTTTTATCTCTCTATAGTGAATTTGTTTCCTGATAATATTTTTTTTTAATTCGTGAAAAATCGGAACATTTGCGGTATTTTTTAGTTAAAACTGTCATATCTATATCTTATTACTATTAGTTTTTAAATTTGAAAACATCAAAGGAAACCTTAGGATGTGATCTTTCTTACGGTTGATTACGGTTAATTATTTTTGAAATTGGTTAATAAATAAATTCGATGCGATCAGAAGTGGCGAGCATTTATGGTTTGGTGAGTGTAGATCAGCAGGGGGCGAAGCCTCTGAGTTATTTTAAAAATCTAAGTTCGAATTTTTTAACATTAATGTTTTTTTTAATAATGTTAAAATTCTGCTTAAAATTTGCTTTATTCTAGCTTATATGCCGCTTTAAATCAAATACACTTTGTGGTGTTGTGTGAATAGGAAATGCAATTTATTAAAATATTAAATATTTGTATATAAGTACCTAAAAGTTGGCGAAAAAAAAGTTGTTCGAAAGATATTAAATTCGTGCTTCTTTTTTATCTTAATCTCTCACAGTTGCCTCAACTTACAACTAAAAATTCGACAGAATTTAAAAATTCGAAATTACTTTCGAACGAAAGTAGGGCGCGGTGGCCGATTGGAATAATAACGGAACAGCAACCGGAGGGTTGCGAGTTGGAATCTCACAAATACCGTCGTGTACAAAGGGGGCTGGTGCACGTTAAATATGTCGTGGCCTCAAATGTCCTCATGTTGGCGTGGTGTGGAAGTTTGGAGAGCGGGGTGCCAGCTCAGGCGTTGCCTCGTCAACTGACCGTGGTTGTCCTAGGATCTTTCCCTTGGGGATTGATCCTGAACCGCAGTAAATAGCCCGTTGTGTTGCTCCTGTACACGTTAATTAAATATCTACCGAACCAAAAAAGCCGACCAATCGGTATAGTGGTTAAGGTGTTAGCCTCTAGATCGGAAGGTTCCTGGTTCGAATCCGGGTCCGGGCATGGATGTTTGTAAGCGTATGGTGTAGAGGCGGCTGGTGCACCTTAAATATGTCGTGGCCGAAAGTCCTCACGTTGGGTTGGCGTGGAAGTTTGGAGAGTGGGGTGCCAGCTCAGGTGTTGCTTCGTCATCTGACCGTGGTTCAAAATTACGAGGTGTTGTCCTCGGATCTTTCCCTTAAGGGACTGATCCCGGAGCGTCGTCAATAGCCCGTTGTGTTGCTCTAGTACGACGTTAACTAAAATTACCATTACCATTTCCTCGGATGTTTCCCTTGGGGATTGATCCTGAACCGTCGTACATAGCCCGTTGTGTTGCTACTGTACACGTTAATTAAATATCTACCGAACCAAAAAAAAAAATAAAAAAAATATCACTGCGCGTGGCAAACTTTTGGAGGTTGGTAGGTAGGTATTTTAATTAACGTCGTACTGGGGCAACACAACGGGCTATTGACGACAGTCCTTAATCAATCCCCAAGAGAAAGTACCTAGGACAACACCACGTCATTTTGAACCACTCAAACTATCGATGGGTAGCCCGGTTCAAAGAGTAACGGATTTGCAACTGGAGGGTTGCGAGTTCGAATCCAACCAAAGACTGTCTTGAACAAAGCAAAGGAGGTGGTGGGCATTTGATATGTCGTGACTTCAAATCTCCTCACGTTGGCGGGGTGTGGAAGTTTAGAGAGTGGGGCTCCAGCTCAGATGTGACCTCATCATCTGATCGTGGTTCAAAATTACGTGTTGCCGTCCTCTAATCTTTCCCTTGGGCTTTGATCCCGCACCATCGCCAATAGCCCGTCGTGTTGCTGCTGTAACATTGCGATGTTAATCTAACACCTACCTACCAAGAAGCGCGATATTTAAAGAGGTTACTGTACCTCGTATGCCAAAGCTTTGCGCAAGGAATTGGAATTCAGGGCAGAAAGTACAAACTCGTTATGATTCCAGTCATTAAGTTGTTTGATGAAGCTGTGTTATCGTCTTCTCTATTCTAAGGCCAAATCGAGAATCTTGTTGGTCAAGGTCTTTTTTACTTGTGTTTACCCAACGGTCACGCACTGCTGGAGCAGTGATCTTTTAAGTTTGAACACCTTCGGTTGGTTTGGGTCTTGGTTTTTATGGGGCAGGGACCGCATTTGGCCAAGATGCGCCAAACGCAAGACAAACGATGTCAAGTCACCTAAGCAACTCTCCAAACCTACATACCACGCCATTGTGTGTCTGTCTATCACTTGACATTGTCTGTTTTGTGTTTGGCGCAGCATGCCAAATATGTGGCCCTTACGCCATAAAACACCAACCATACCACGCCAACTTGGTGACATTTGAAGTTGCGCAGATTAAACGTGTCTCACCCAGCACAGACACCACGGTTTTGATTGGAGCCCTGCACCTTAGGTAGGTAGTTGATTAACGTCGAACTGGAGCGATTCAACGGGCTATTGATGACAGTCCAGGATCAATAACTTTTCCAATTCCTCAATTGCCTTCGTAATTGAACCACGGTCAGATTACGAGGTAAACATCTGAGCCGGCATCTCACTCTCCTAACTTCCACTCTAAGACAATTTGACGACATTTGAAGTCACTAAAGATTTAACATACACCAGCCTCTAAGTACACGACGGTCTTTGGGTGGACCGAATTTTGAACTCTCATCCCTGTGCTAATGCGTCTTGATATTGTGTTCCTTACAATCCTTAAAGTTTGCACAGAAGTTTTGAAATACTCTGTACTCTCGACTAATACACGAGTTAATTCTGAATCATATCAACTGTGTCTTGCTTAGCGTAGTCAAAATTTGACATCATGTCAGGGTGTTGGAGTAAGAATATCACTGTTTCCCCAGAGTAAAAAAGTTAAAATTTGAAAACTTTTAAAATAAGATTGACAGTTCATGCAAGAAAAGGACGCCTCGAAAATCTAAAACAAACCCTATAGTACCCCAAAATGCCTTCTAGCACATCTGGGTGGCGTTTAGGTCATACATCCCTGCGTTTAATTTTGTGTTTCTTACCCCTAAAGTTGGAGCAGAAAGTTCCGAAATACTCTACTCTTGACTGACAACTAGGCATAATAAGCACATTAACTGTCTTACTAGAATGGTTAAGATTTGAGAGGTTAGGATTAACAGTGCGCAGAACAAAACGACAGGCAGGGTTAGGAGTTTGAAATGTGGGTCGATAGAGTTGGCATTGCGTGACGAAAGAAATATCCACTGGGCTACTGTGATCTACGGCGAGTATTAATGCTTGCCCCTCTGAAGCCGCTAAACCCGTGACGCACGTTGCATTACATAATAGACGAATGCGGTTTTCAGACACAAGATAACCAAGATATATCCAGAGATGTATAGCGAAGGTCGAGTAAGAGTTACTCATTAGGTAGGTAGGTAGTTAATTAATGCCGCACTGAAGCAACACAGCGGGCTATTAGCGACAATCAGACCCGAACGGAAAGATCTGAGGACAGCACCACATAATATTGAACCACGGTAAGACGATGAACTAAATGCGATGGAATGTGTCTGATGTCTTAAATCTACTTCTCATGCAAGCTTTAGTTATCAAATATTTTTATCAATTTAGTTTAGTTTAATCTTGGGGACTGAAATACAATCTGTCCTGTAACTCTGTTCTCCCCAGGGAATCGAAACACCTATAGTTTGGGGAAATCTATACATTTGTCTTAAGTGTAAGAATTCCTCTGACTTTTGATTCCCTTCGGGATTGAACCTGAACCGTCACCAATCATAGACGTGAAATATAAGTAGTTCGAGCATTTTTGTTGGGAGGACAAGAGTGGAATTTCGTGGGAGAACCTGAGCCGAGGCTCTCAATCTCCGGTATTAATACTGAATAGATTTTCGTTTCCCAAGAGCCTTTTTATAGTCGAAGGGAACTTGGTTGTCGGAGCCAATAGGAGCATCTGTTCTGGAATGCTTGAAGTTTAAATGGGAGTTTATTGAAGAACTCCTAAGTAGCAGAGCGATAAGGTTATTGAGAGGAGCTTCAAAAAGTATTACCAACGTGTCGACTGCTTGCCAAGTCACTGCTCTGTGAAAAATTGACTTGGTTGGCCGATTTAGCATCTTATCCCCTCGTTTAGCTATCTAATGTCTTATGATCGTGTGTACGGATGCGCATTTTTGTACAGAAGCGTCAAAAATGGTAAAATCGCCAATCTACTACTATGTCGCATGGACCAATTAGATGCTAAATCAGTGGATCAGCATTTTCTCCCGTCCCGTGGACCAATCATATGATAATTGGCCGATTCCATCCAGAAGACAAAAGTAGTCAAATAGTCACGTTACTTCTAATTCTGGTCACATGATCTTGGGTACATAAAAAAGTTTACGATGCTCACTTTACTTTTCTTGTATGTTGCCGATAACTTATTATGTTGCTCCATTCCGACATATATTAAAAAAACTACATACATTTTCTTTTTCAAACCAAAAATGCGATTACGAAGGGTGACTATTTCACCATCGTTTTAACAGGGCACGAATTCGAATGCCTTTTTTTTCTCACTCCTTGATTAAAACCCCCACGGAAAGCAGTCATAAATTATATCTGACTAATCAATTGTACAACGTGAGTGAATTAAACAAAATGTATACTATTTTATTATAAAGACTTTTAAACAATTATTTTATTTACGACCCACAAGAAGATCATGGCTCGTCAAATTGGTATACAGAAGATATTGTGTTGATCAGGCATAATCCAAAGTACCGGGAAAAAGTTAATACCTTGTTTCTAGATCCGGATAGATTACAGAGGCTGTTCGCACATTTTTTAGACGATTTTGGTTAGCGGTAATAAAAAATCGTTTGCGGCAAAAGAAATAATTGCAGTTGTACTATGTTTTTCAAAGTCAAAATTATCGTCTGCGGCTTGAGAGGTTTGTTTTTATTCAAAATGGCGGTTTTAACGAAGCAGTGGTTCGAAGGCTATATTTATGCTCTTTCCGAAGAGAAATATTCATATTCCGTTATCCAAAAACGATGTGAGAGTTATGGTTTTGTGATATCTAAAGCGTCGATAGGTAATAGCGTCAACAAGAAAGGAAAAAAACGTCAAATTGGAGCCTCAAGTGGGACAAAAATTCCAAACAAGTATCCAATGAGGAAACGGACATCTTCGACTATTGCAAAGGTACGTTGTTTAATGTTAAAAGAAAATCCCCCTAGTCAAAGGACAGTTGCAAAATCATTAAAATGCTCGGTGTCCACTGTAAACAAAATGATAAACGTTGATTTAAATCTTAAGAAAGCGAAAAAACGCAATGTACATAGTCTTTCTCCAAAGCATATCGCTGAACGCAGGACACGCTGCCGAATTCTATATGAGCAACACTTATCCAAAGAAAAATGGAAAAAAATTGTCACAATAGATGAATCATGGGTGTATTTAAATGATTGCTGCAAAAAAAGAGCCATTTATTTTCATAAAAGGGGAGAAAAAAAATTTAAGTACATGGTTCACAGAATCGAAAGAAAGTTTTTCTAAGGGATTCATGAGTGTTGCTGGTTTTTCATATAATGGCAAGTTAAAAATAAAGATAGTGGAAAAAAATGTCAAGATTAACTCCAAATACTATCAGGAACATATTTTATCGCCAATTTTTCTGAATGAAATACCATCGCTTTACCCACAGTGCCATCAATCTGTGGAACTCCATCAAGACAAAGCTAGCAGTCACACATCAAAATCCACTGTAAATTTCCTAAAAAAAATGGAACAAAAAACCGGTATCAAGGCCATACCCTTCGCTGATATCCCTACTAAATCTCCCGATGTATCACCTATGGATCTTTGTGCTTTAGGACTTTTAAAATCTGCATTATCCAAACGACGTCCCACAACCCTTACAGGACTCTGGAAAGCTGTTCAGGAGGAATGGGATAGAATACCTCTTATGACACTTCAAAAGGCATTATTATCCTGGAAATTACGGTGTCGAAAGATAGTTCAGAATAAAGGCTATCAAATAGAATATTTAAAACACAAGAATTTTATGTAATTTAGTTTTGTGAATACTATATACACTGTCTAAAAAATGTGTGAACAGCCTCTGTATTATTTCAATGCAGTTTACCGCCCTTTACAAGTTCGAAGTGGTTGCAAGAAAATGCTCGCAGAAAAAGAAGTATCGCAGAGTAGAAAAAGAAACATAATGGGACTAAGCTACACCAGACATAGCAACAATACAGCAACCCAGCTGTGTGTCAATCAAAATTGCCGAGGTTGATTAAGAACTACACGAAGCAGTAATAAATTACTCGCCCGTGAAAGAGTTAGAAGTCGTAAGCAGTTGTTACAAATACTATGGGAAAAGAGCGAGAAGTTGGTTCTTTTGTGAGAGGCCATGACAATCCGTGAAAGAAGGGAAATGTGTGTGTGTGACCTTGTACAACAGAATCCCGTGAATCACGACAATGAAAAGGAACAGCAAACTTGGTTTATTCGTTCATCGCCTGTCTTTTTTTGCAGGAGGAAAAAATGAAACTCAATGGTTAAGTGGTTGTAAAGAGACAATTTAAAAGGTGACTAAAAAAGGTGGTGTTCAATCCACTGGAATCTCTCAAGTGTCTAAATCAAACTCGAAATTTCGGATTTCATTGGGCGAGATGTTCTGGCTCATGGACAGAGTCGACTCTGAAAAAAAAAAGACAGAACAAAATGGTGGAAAGATCAGATTGATATAAATGATTTATGCACGATGATCGCAGTAAACGTATGATGTAGAATGTTATGTGTTTTATGAACTAAGCATAAATTATTTTAGACATGAATTATTCATGCGTAGAAAAGGAATTGCACGGTAATGAAAATAAACAGCAGGTTTCATTTATTCTTTTATGGCTTGTTGTTTTTCAGGAGGAAAAATTAAACTTAATGTTTTTTTGGCGAAGATGTAATAAAACAATTAGGCGACTTAAAACTCGGTTTTCAATCCTCTGAAATATTTTAAGTGTCTGAATCTAGCAGAAAGTTTCGTATTTCATTGGACGAGATAGTTGGTTATTGGAGAAAGTCGACTCTCAAAAGGATAACACAAAATGGTGAGAAGATCCGATTGAAAGAATGATTTATGCACGATGATCGTAGTTAACGTATGTAATGTGTAAAATGTTATGTATATGAACTATTCATACATGAAAACCAGATGATTCAAGGCAGGAACAAAGTCAAAGACGAAGGGATGTTTGCGTATTTTTGGATCACACTTGAACGAAAACATATTTCGATGCACACACGATTCCTGCAAAAGATTAAATCTTATTCTTACAACCACGTTCAAAATTCTGTGAAATTTAGCTAGATATAATTTCTAAGACGAGTTAAATAGATGGGAAACATCTTTCAAATTTTTTCAAAAATACAACGAAGAAATGCAACACATAATTTTAAAGCTGAAAATCACAATTTAATTAAAAACAAAAACAAAAAACACGGTGGTTTTTGGGTTGATTTCATTCTCTGTGTTAGATTAATATCGTTATATATCCGAAGCTGGACATAAACTTTTCAATACGAGATTTAACAGACGGAAAGCATCTTTCAAACATTTTCAAAAATACTACAAAGAAAAGCAACACATCATTTTAAAGCTTAAAAACACAACTTAATTAAAAACAAAACTCTCGCGATTGATTGAGTTCGTTCTCCGTATTAATATCGCTATATATCCGAAGCTAGAAATAATTTCCAAGACGAGCTTTAACAGATGAGAAACATCTGTAAGCACTTTCAAAAAAATATCACAAAGAAAAGCAACACATCATTTTTAAGCTCAAAGAAAGACTTAATTTCGAATACGAGTTTTAACACATGGGAACAATCTTTCAAGCATTTTCAATTAGTACTACAAAGAAAAGCTGTACATCCTCTCTTTCAAAACTTAAAAACTGAATTTAAAATAAAAATATCCCAATTTTTTGATGATTGTATTCTTTGAGTTATACGAATATCATTGCATCCGATTCCGAACTTGTTTCTTCTGCTAGATAAAAAAAAATTCCGAATCTTGGAAAAACAAGGACATAGACTTGCGCTTTTAGTGGATTTAAAGGATAGTTTATTTTCCTGGTGTCAAAATCTTGTTAAAAGTTCAACATGAAATCTATTCAAACACAATTTTTGCTCCAGAGATGCCAGAGACTGGTGTAAAAAGTACCTTTCAACTTCAAAAGCTTCGAGCAAGTCGATAGTTTATTTATGTCTGTCTTTTGAAGAGTCTTGCATCGAATTTTCCTCGTTCGTAGCGGCAGAAATGCCAATCATTTTGATACTTTCGAAACCTATTTTTTCACATTTATAATGAGACCCTATCTGAATATTTATAATAAATCTAACCAAATACGCTTGTGTTCTCTATAATATTACTTGAAAGCAAAATTCTAATTCTTTCAAGCATGAACGAATTTAAGATTTACGGTTGAATTTCCTGCCATAACTTTGTAGGTAGGTAGGTATTTAAAATTAACGTCGCACTGGAACAACACAACGTGCTATTGCCGACTTACCTAACTTGAACAGATAAAATTTATTTCAATCCTTTCATGTTTAAACGAACTTCAAATTTACTCTCAACTTTCTTTCGCTTACATAATTTAAAATTTCCTGTCGAATCCTTGCTCTAACGGGGACAATTATTCATTCTTGTTCTTTCAAGCTAAACCGAATTTTAAACTTATTATTGGCTTTCTTGCAACAACGGGGACAGTTATAAAATTCTTTTTCTTCCTTCTAACCTAAGGGAATTTAATATTGACGCTTGACATTCTTGCCATAATGGGGACAGTTGTAAAATTTGAGTTATTTCAAGTTTAAAATAATTAAAAATTTACTCTTGCCTTTTTCACCATATCGGAAACAGTTCTTGCATAATTTTGCCTTGCATTCATCTTCCACGTTTCACACCCCAGCATTTGTTTGATTAGGTATAAATGAACACTCCATACTGGAAGTAGAACAAGAATAGCTAATTTCGACTCGCTGCGTTACTCTTTTAAATTTGTCCAGAAATCATTCAATGACAGTTCCATGTGTTAGCTTTGTTTTAAATCAGTCACTAATTAAGTGAATTAGATTCATAATCACTTGCGCTGAAGCCTGCTGGCTTAGCTGTCGCAGTAATTGTATTCCTGACCCAGGAATTGTCTTACTGGAACATTGAAAAATATTGTCAAAGGGTTGATTGTAAGTCATGCAAGTGTAAATTTCGTTAGAACTTATTTCAGTCGAAAATTCATGCAAGGCGGAAACAATCCAAATTAATCTATCAAACTGTAGAAATTCAGAATTGTTACCTGCTATCAAAATATTTTAGGGAACACTTATTCACTATCCGCGGAACAAAGACTGGAAAACTACTGCAATGGGGAATAATATCTATTCATAAGCATAAAATTTGCATAGGGAGCAGTCTCAAGAAACAAATTGTCAAACTTCCTAATTTCCAATTGCAGCATCCAATTCTAACGCTCATTACGTAGTTATATCAAATTTAATCTTGGATGAAAGTCTCAAATAATTTGATTCAGCCATTTCTGGAAAGATGAGAATAACATTTTGAACTCTTGGTTTCCTGAACTAATTCGTATTTTCCGAAATAGCCTCATCATGCTGATTTATTTTACGTTACAGTAAACGATAGCAAAAGTAATCAGCGTTATAAGAATTTCAAGGGATATGAATAAGTCTGGGAACTAATTTCGAATCTTTAGTTCAAAATTTTCCATACTCATAATTCAAAACAGCTGCACCAAACGATTTGAAACTTTGGATGCAAGAGTTTTGATAAATATTCGAAAGTTGACTTCAGAACTGGGAATTGAGTTAAATTGAACGTTTAAACTGGGCTATGATAATCGGTTGAAACAAATGATTTTTGAACTCCCATTTTCAAAGATCTGGTCGTTCACAAACTTAAAATTCATCGGGAGGGTGTATCAAGTAAAAATGAACGATATATCGGTGTTCTTCGATACGAACAGTTTCCTCTTTTATACAAATAACAAAAGAAAGAGATTAACATTTTTGAAATTCGCAAACTTAAAATTCATCGAAGGTAAAAAAATTAGAAATAACGAAGGATTACTGTATACTGGATACAACTTTAATAATTGCCTAAACGGCAATTCCCTGTTTTTATTTGATACAAGTGCAAAAGAAACAGATTGAAATTTCTTTTTTGCTATTCACAAACTCAAAATTCATCGGAGATAAGTAAGAATGAGCTATATTAGAGGAGGAGTTACTGTATATAACTTGCATTCATTCCTTAAATTAACAATTTCCTATTTTAGGAACATACAAAAGGAACAGATTGAGATTTCCTCTGCTGTTCGTAAATTTTAAAGTCATCGGAGATAAGTAAAAATGAGCGGTATATGGAGTGGGATATATACCGAAGAGGTACTGTATATAACTTCAATTATTACTGCTGTTTATACGATGGAGATTTCTTCTGCTTTTCGTAAATTTAACAATCGTCGGAGATAAGTAAAAATGAGCGGTATATGGAGTGGGATATTCCGAAGAGGTACTGTATATAACTTAAATTATTGCTGTAACGAACTGTTTTATACGATTACAAAAGAAACGGATTGATATTTCTTCTACTATTTGTAAATTTAAAAATCATCCGGAATAACTAAAAAGGATCGATATATAGCGAGGGGTCACTTTTTAACTTCAATTCAGTACTTTAACACAATTCATTATTTTATGAATAAACAAAAGTAACAGTTTGAGATTTCTTCAGCTGTTCTCAACCAACTTAAAATTCATCACAGATGAAAAAAAAAAGCGATTTTACGAGGATTACGATTTACAACTTCTATTAATAGTTCCCTGTTTTATGGTAAACAAAGCATTTTGACAGTTAATTGACATAGAATTATTTCATCTCGAAAATATATAAATAAGTCGTGCGCAGACACCACGGTACATCACTGTTAATTTGTTTGGAGAAATTCCTCACCGTGTCGGTTCTGTTATTCGTAATGCGATAAAAACAGCTCAAGAAACGCCTTGCATCCTCGAAACATCTCTCCAGCTATTCCTTTTGTTTTTCCTTTCGATCCAAAAAATCCAGTAGGCCTTTCGGCGCGTCCCGACTTACTGAAGACTAAATTTTGAAAAAGCTAGTGTGGTGGAATTTCAAAGTGGCGTAGTCATTTGCAATCGATCCGTAGCTGCAGTTGTATCCAGCGATCGATAAATGTGGAACGACCATGGTTTCCCTAACAAAAGGAAACACTTGTTAGGGTGATTAAGAGTCTTTTAGTGTTGTCGAACGGCACGCCCTATTCTCCGTTCCCGAATGCATCTAAGATTCAAACAACTGGATTAACAGGTTACTCTTAGTGACGTCATAGCCACACGCAAAGGTCGTTTTTATTTGAGCCCCAGGCCAGCAGCTCCTCTTATCTATTTTGCTTTTCTTCTTTCTCCAGGAGATGCTTTGTTTGGTTTCTCTCTGCTTGTTGATGCTCAGGAAGAAAGTCTTCTCTCAATGAACAAGACGGGGGATTTTTGAACTGAGCAGGAAGTCATAATTAATGGCATTAAAATTTAATGGGACGTGAGACGGAGGCGTTATAAGTTTCGTTCGGCTTTTGGGATTTCGGGAACAAAAGAAAACGGGATTTTTCATTTGCTGGGGTTTTCGAATATCAGAAGGAAAAGAGCTGATGTGATGTTTCGAAGGATGATTGGGGAATCAAAGCGTTGTCAGTTGAAACCGAGTTTGAATGGAATTGGTGATCTGTAATTGCGTTTGCAGAGGGATGTTTACTTGTCTGACAGACCGTGAACGTTAAAGAGGATGCAGTTTGGGAAATTGTTGGTAATTCCAATGTAATAGCTGTCAGGTCTATCATTCGCAGATGCATTACATCTAACTATTCGTATATTTCCCTCTTCCTTATTCATTCCTTATACCAGTATAGCGTAGAGAGCTGGTTTGGGGATTGGGCTGAATTGGAAATAGCCGTCGGTCTTTGGGTCTATCATTCACATATATTTCACCCGTAATTATTCACATGATTCCCTTTTCCTTATTCATTTGACATACCAGAGCCTCATAGAGAGCTGGTTAGAGACTGAAATGAAAACAGCTGTATGTCTTTGGGTCTATCTTTAACAGATACCGTTTGTATATAACACACGTTTGTTCTTAACTATTCCTATCTTTCTTTCTTCCTTACTCATTCCGCATACCAGTGTTGTGTATAGAGCTGAATAGAGTGTCGTGTATAGAGCTGAATAGAGTGTCCTGTATAGAGCTGAATAGAGTGTCAGGAGCTGAAATGGGAATAGCCGTCGGTCTTTGAGTCTCATTCGCAAATACTTTACCCGGAATTATTGATATCCTTCCCTCTTCCTTATTCATTTGACATACCACTGCGGCGTGGGGAGCCAGTTAGAGACTGAAATGAAAACAGCTGTATGTCTTTGGATCTATTTTTCGCAGATATTTTGTACATAACTATTCCTATCTTTCTTTCTTCCTTACTCATTCCGCATACCAGTGTCGTGTATAGAGCTGAATAGAGTGTCAGGAGCTGAAATGGGAATAGCCTTCGGTCTTTGAGTCTCATTCGCAAATACTTTACCCGGAATTATAGATATCCTTCCCTCTTCCTTATTCATTTGACATACCACTGCGGCGTGGGGAGCCAGTTAGAGACTGAAATGAAAACAGCTGTATGTCTTTGGATCTATTTTTCGCAGATATTTTGTACATAACTATTCCTATCTTTCTTTCTTCCTTACTCATTCCGCATACCAGTGTCGTGTATAGAGCTGAATAGAGTGTCAGGAGCTGAAATGGGAATAGCCTTCGGTCTTTGAGTCTCATTCGCAAATACTTTACCCGGAATTATAGATATCCTTCCCTCTTCCTTATTCATTTGACATACCACTGCGGCGTGGGGAGCCAGTTAGAGACTGAAATGAAAACAGCTGTATGTCTTTGGATCTATTTTTCGCCGATATTTTGTACATAACTATTCCTATCTTTCTTTCTTCCTTACTCATTCCGCATACCAGTGTCGTGTATAGAGCTGAATAGAGTGTCAGGAGCTGAAATGGGAATAGCCGTCGGTCTTTGAGTCTCATTCGCAAATATTTTACCCATAATTATTGATATCCTTCCCTCTTCCTTAATCATTTGACATTCCAGTGCGACGTAGTGAGTTGGTTAGAGGCATGGGCTGAAGAAGAAATAGTCGTAGGTCTTTGAGTCTATCATTCATAGTCTATCATACACATAACTATTCATATCTTTCCCTTCTCCTTATTCATGCGAGGCAGTCATGGCTCAGTGGGTATGTCCACTGCGCTAGCAACCTTAGAGTTGTAGGTAGTGCAGCTTCAATCGTTGTCAGGTGCATTCCTCTCCGGTTGGGTTCTCTCTTTAGTGCCAGTAAACACTTTCGTTGTGTGTGTATATTACTTGATATTGAATATCTTGTGTCTGGCGCAGTATGGCCAAATTTGGCGCTTGCGCCATAAAACCCCTAAAACCAACCACCCATCCTTATTCATTCCTCACGCCAGTACCGGAGAGGTGGTTAGCAGATTGGGGTGAAGTGAAAATAGCCGTCAATCTTTGAGTCTATCCCCCATTCACAGTCTATCATACACAAATATTCATATATTTTCCTCTTCCTTATTAATTTTCATACCAATGCCGTACAGAGAGATTGAAATTGGAATAGGCGTTGGTCTTTGAGTCTATTATACGTATAAATGTTCATGTATTTCTCTCTTCCTTATTCATTTGTCTTACTGGTATCGAGCAGAAAGCTGATTAGAGACTGAAATGAAGTGAGCCGTATGTCTTTGGGTCTATTATTAACAAATGTTTTACACACTAGGGGGCTCCCTCCCCTGCTCGCCAACTTCCGGGGAATGCTGCGTAATCCCTTTTGGTTTTCTTCGCAAACCAACACTCCTATCCCAGAGTCAATCTCCTGCGACGACGAAACCTCCACCCCCTGCTCGCCTCCGTTCCATGACGGCACAGCGAGTTTCATCAAGGCCGTTTGACGTTTGATCTCCGTTTTGCACACTATCGCGAAATTATACTTTTCATCGCATCGAATTTATTTATGAACCCATTTCAAAAATAACTGTACCGCAGGAAAGAGTACATTCTAAGGTTTCCCGTGATGTTTTCAAATTCAAAAACTAATAGTAATAAGCTATAGATAGGACAGTTTCAACAAAACAATAACAAAAATGTCCCATTTTTTACCGAATTAAAAAATATATATATATTATCAGGAACCAAATTGAAATTTCTAAAAAAACTCGACGAGGTGCAAAAATTTACGTTTAGAGGTACTCTAAAAAAAACTCACTGTCCAAGACTGAAAATTTGTACGTCTTTTGCTCACTCGCGTTAAAAAATTTCGCTTTTTTTCGAATTTGACACTTAATAAACTTTAAACTAATAGCCGCATTGGCAAAAAATCTTCTTTTTCTTGTTCGCTGTATAATTTTGAACTAACCATGTCAATTTCGTAATTTTCTGATCCCTCCTTTCTCGGGAAACTGTCTTAAGAATCGAGCGAGTTTTCAATCCTGCGACAGCGGCTACGGTAACTTTTCTAATATAGAGATATAAATATTCATATATTTACCTCGTTTTTATTTATTCCTCATACCAATGCCGCGTAAGAGCTGAAGGGGAAATAGCTGTCGGTCTTTGAGTCTATCATTCGTTGTCTATCATAAGCATATAACTATTCATTTATTTCGCTCTTCTTTATTCATCCCACATACCAGCGTCGTGTATAAAAGTGAATAGTGGAAGGAGCTGATATAGAAATAGCCGTCAGTCTGAGTCTATAATTCATAGATATTTTACCCACAGTTATTCATACCTTTCCCTCTTCCTTTTTCATCCCTTATACCAGTGCCGCACATAGAACTGGTTAGGGGCAAGGGCTGAAGAGGAAATAGCCGTTGGTATTTGATTCTATCTTATCATAACTAGCTGAATAACCCGTTGTTGCTATGGTTTCAAATATGACCGCGACATTTCCCTGTGTTAACTCCAATACACAAATACTGTAGAACGTGTTTCCTTGTCCATGTTCATTTATTGCAGGAAAGCAAACTTTAGATTTTAAAATTGGGGCTTCGAGGGCACTTTTAGGACTACCTGTGTTCTAATTTTCATGGCTACAGATTGGTCTGAAGAGAGGAAAGAAATAAGCTATGTTTTCCGCATTGTTCTAAAGTATAAATTTACAAAATTCGGTGAGATTTGGTTAAACAGTGTAGATTTTGTATAGGTAATATATACACACACATTCATACACACCTACATTCCATCTTCCTTGTTCATTCCTCATACGAATGCCACTCATTGAGCTGATTAGAGTTAAGGGCTGAACAGTAAATAGCCGTCGGTCTTTGAGTTTATTATTCACAGTTTATCATACACATAATTATTCATATCCTTCCCTCTCCCTTATTCATTCCTTATACCAGTACGCCTAGAGAGCTGGTTAGTGGGCAGGGGCTAAAGTGGAAATTTTCGCCTATCTTTGAATTTTCCCCAATAATAGACTTATTATTATACGCATACATATTCATACCTTTTCCTCTTCCTTATTCATTTGTATACCAATGCCGTGCAGAGAGCTGGTAGAAGCTGAAATAAGAATAGCTGTTGGTCGTTGAGTCTATCATTCACAGTGTATCATACACTTAAATATTCACATATTTATCTCTTCCTTATTCATTTAACATACCAATGCTATGGGGAGAGCTCACCACTGAAAGCACACCACCATTGGCAGAGACTGAAATAGAAATAGCCGTCTGTCTTCCAGTCTATCATACACATAGTCATTCATATCTTTTCCCCTTCGGTATTCGGTTGGCATACCAGTACGGCCAAGTTGTACTAACCTATTCCTTGAAATAGCTTTAAATATAGGGCTTGCAAACATAAAATGAACACACTACAATTTGCTGTCGTAAACGTTTCAGGAATTCTAAGCATGAGAGGTACATAGATTCACTTTTCTGTCTTGTTTCTCGTCGCGTGTTTGTTTTCTGCTAATAGTTTTTTAATTTTGACTTTATAACAAATTTTGGTGTCTTCCAAAGTGATTCAAACACCAAAGCTGGAGCATTGAAGTCTACGCAAAAAACACATCCATTTATTATTGATTGTAATTTTATTCTCGTGTAATTGCAAGCAGAAATTCTCAATAAGATTGATTTGTTTGAATTTAACTCAATAAAGTAGTCTTGTGAACTAGAATACTGTGAAAAGAAGTAAGTAAAGTATTTTCTCTAACATTATAAATGGAAGTGTTTGTTTCTTGCAGACAAAGTCCTGTCGAATCTATGGCACTTACAGTAACGGGATTTGGCACACAGGTAGTCCGAATTTTTTGCAAATTTAGGGTCGCGGCGAATTTTATATTCTATCTGGTATATTTAAAAATGAATTTAATAGTTTTTTTCACGGTTCTTTCTGCTTTCGGAAATGAAGAAGCGTCAAAATTTAGAATTTCACCCTCACGTCGCTATTGACGTCAGCCTTTGGAACCATGCAAATGAGAGCGAACAAATTCGAATGACCTTCGTTTGATTCGAGATTCATTTTGATTTCTTCAGAAATGGATTCGAGTGTGGAACAAAAGACATTGTAAAAGTTATCACTGGCGTTCTTCAGTGATTTTTTTCTATCTCAGCGATAGTTAAAGATACAATATATATTTTAACGGATTTGAAATCTGCGGAAAATTTTACGTTGTGGATAGATACCTTTTACGTTTGATTTTCTTTTAATAAATAATTTATCAATTAAATATTTATATTTTTTGGTTTGCGAAGCAAATCAACACCACGGACAATGTGATCCCCACGAAAAAAACTGTCATGGGCAACGCCAATTTGGTTTGCAAAGCAAACTAGCTGTTATCCAATAGGCTACAAATTCGCAAACGAAATGGGAGTCCGTGATGGCTGTTATCCAATAGGCTACGAATTCCCATTTGGTTGGCTAAGCAAAACAACTCCACGGGCAACGCTGTTATGGCTGTTATCCAATAGGCTACGAATTACCATTTGGTTTGCCAAGCAAACCAATAACCACACAAAAGCAACTGGCAAGGGCAACGCCGGGCTAGGCACGCAGTGGCTAGTAAAAGATACGAGCAAATTTAACATAAGTAACACTTATCGGTTCATCACGAAAAAGCTTTCTGCAAAAAGTTTAAGAAATAGGAGCTTTGTATCTGACCCCCCCTTTAAATAATTTTAAAATTTGTAAAAAGAGGCCACACTTTGATTTCTGGAATGAATTGTCTCGTGAGGGAAAAGTAATTTAACTGGGGAATTTCATTGTATACTCTATTTGTATTCCACTTACTCTTCAATTTGTTCACTCTCGAAACGATTACGATGGACAATTTCTACGCCCAATTTGTTCTGTTCGTAAATGTAGTCATTAGAGATAAATCAAAAGAGTAATTAAACTGAAGAATTTAATTTATTTTGTTATCTACACATGGTACACCGCTTTGTTCACCCTTGAAACAATTTACTAAAGGCTTTTTTTTCTCTCCTTTATTTGTTTTATTTTATTTCGATCAAGTTTTTTTTTAATATCAACGTTTCTTTTGTATGGTTGCAGAGCCATTTTTTTATAATGTCCTACGCACAAGCCAAACTTTTAATTTAAATTTTCATATCCCACCTGTTTTCTTGCCTTAAAGGGGAGACTGGTTATCGGTGCTAATTAAAGAAAAGATCTGAACCATTCTATCAAAAAATGTGTCTTTTTTTATCAGCGTCATGATAGTAACCACCTGATCTGCCTCTCAAAAGAAAAGTTTTGGGTGCGAACGTGTTTCGTAATAATTAATTATATCGCATAATTATTTTTATTAATTATACTGAGTTTTTATTTTTATATAGTTATTTTACATACGTGTCTCGTAATATAAATACCGATGACTTTTATCTGACCTACACTTTTCTATTAAACCTTAAATATAATTTTCCATTGCATTGTAGAAGGCTCGTGAATTTTCTCCTGAATTTATTTAGTTTCCTGCGCTTAATTTGTTCTGTTCTAAATATTGCAATCATAGGTAAATAGGAAGAGATGAAATTTAATTGAACAGTATAATTTTGTCTTTTGAACTCTACTTTCTTCCTACTTGGTTCACTCTTGTAAAGTTTACTAAAATTATTTCTGCGTTGAAGTTAGTGGATTTCTACTACGTCTAATTTGTTCTTTTCGTAAATTAAGCTATCAGAGTTGAATCGAAAAAGATAACATTTAACCGTAGAATTCAGTTTTGTTTACTCTATGTGTTTGGTTACTCCATTACTTTTGCTTAGACATATACTCCACTTCGTTCATTTCTGCAATACATTAAATATACATTAAATTAACCATAAATTTAGTTATCTTCATATACTCCACTTTATTCATTCTTGTAAAGGTTACTAGGGGCTAGTTCTACTTTGAATTTAGTGGATTTCTTCTACATCTAATTTCTTCCGTTCGTTAATATAGCCATCACAAAAAATCAAAAGAGAAAAATTTAACCATAAAATTTAGTTATTTACATGTACTCCACTTTGTTCATTCTTGTAACGATTACTAGGGACTAGTTCTACTTTGAATTTAGTGGATTTCTTCTACATCTAATTTCTTCCGTTCGTTAATATAGCCATCACAAAAAAAATCAAAAGAGAAGAATTTAACCATAAAATTTAGTTATTTACATATACTCCACTTTGTTCATTCTTGTAACGATTACTAGAGACTAGTTCTACTTTGAATTTAGTGAATTTCTTCTACATCTAATTTCTTCCGTTCGTTAATATAGCCAACACAAAAAATCAAAAGAGAAAAATTTAACCATAAAATTTAGTTATTTACATGTACTCCACTTTGTTCATTCATGTAACGATTACTAGGGACTAGTTCTACTTTGAATTTAGTGAATTTCTTCTACATCTAATTTCTTCCGTTCGTTAATATAGCCAACACAAAAAATCAAAAGAGAAAAATTTAACCATAAAATTTAGTTATTTACATGTACTCCACTTTGTTCATTCTTGTAACGATTACTAGGGACTAGTTCTACTTTGAATTTAGTGAATTTCTTCTACATCTAATTTCTTCCGTTCGTTAATATAGCCAACACAAAAAATCAAAAGAGAAAAATTTAACCATAAAATTTAGTTATTTACATGTACTCCCCTTTGTTCATTCTTGTAACGATTACTAGAGACTAGTTCTACTTTGAATTTAGTGGATTTCTTCTACATCTAATTTCTTCCGTTCGTTAATATAGCCATCACAAAAAAATCAAAAGAGAAGAATTTAACCATAAAATTTAGTTATTTACATATACTCCACTTTGTTCATTCTTGTAACGATTACTAGGGACTAGTTCTACTTAATTACTAGGGACTAGTTCTACTTTGAATTTAGTGGATTTCTTCTACATCTAATTTCTTCCGTTCGTTAATATAGCCACCACAAAAAATCAAAAGAGAAAAATTTAACCATAAAATTTAGTTATTTACATGTACTCCACTTTGTTCATTCTTGTAACGATTACTAGGGACTAGTTCTACTTTGAATTTAGTGGATTTCTTCTAGGTCTAATTTGTTCTGTTCGTTAATATATATAACCATCAGAATAAATCAAAAGAGATAAAATTTAAGCGTAGATAATTTAGTTTTGATATACACATGTACTGCACTTGCCCTTTGTTTACTCAGTTAACTACGTTCAACTTGGAGATTTTTCATTGATTGATTTGTTCTGTTGGTAAATATAGTCGTTAGACATAAATAGAAACAAAAATTAACCGAAAATTTTAATTTTTTCTTTGTGTACGCCGTTTTTATCTTTCTCGTAAAGACTATTAAGAGCTATTTCTAAGTTGAATCTTTTTTTATATGTCTAATTTGATCTATTTGTAAATAATGCCATCAGAAGTAAATCGAAAGAGAGAAAATTCAACTGAACAATATAATTTTTTCTTTCGTACTCCACTTGCTTTCATTTTGTTCACTCTGGTAATGATTGCGAAGGACTAAATATACGCCGAATTCGGTGGATTTGCTCTACGCCTAATTTGTCCTGTTCGTAAATACAGCCATTACAGATAAATCGATCTGTTCTTGGATGGGAGTTATAGCTTTGTAGCATCGAGAAAATTATTTGAATTCGGACCCATCTTTACTAAAGTCAACTTCTCTCTCCTCCAAGATCGATCTATATCTTACATCCACTATTATTCTGTAGAAATTACGAAGAATCATTCCTGGCTTTCTGGGAACGCTATTAATCTATCTGCGACGGCTGAATATAAACTAATAAGTCGAAACGGGGATGTGTTTTGTTTGGATGGAGACTCCTATTTCAATGAGACAGATAGTTCTGAAGAGGCATAGATTTTCACGTAGAAAAATATTTTCGATTAAGGCGGTAGTTGCTCTGGACAAAAGATTAATTGGATAATGTGATAGTTTCTTTTCCTTTATGTATCGCAGAATAAAGGAGATAGTTGAATTTTAAAGGATGAAATGAAAAATACACTGTTCTAACAAATTCTCTCAGGTGTATGAAACGATTGAGTATTTTTTTACTTTTATTAAATCAAGTACTTATTTCCATAACACCATAGGTGAAATCGGTTGATTCTTATATTTATTTTAGACTGTCATGAAATCAAGTACTCATTTCTACGACACCATAAGTAAAATTGGTTGATTTTAACAATTGTTTTTAAGTTTTATGAAATCGGTACTCTTTTCGATGGCATTATAGGTAAAATTAACGTGATATACAATGACGCCTAACCTAACTCGAAAAGTAATTGAAGGTGTTTGCAACTAGATAATATGTCACACTTAACTATCAAAACATCAAAAGTCTTGGAATCAACAATTTTTAGGAACGATAAATAGTTAAATACTAAATGTTGACTAGTTATGAGATTCTGGTTTAAAAATTCACCGATTGAAGGCTTTATAACTGATGTAGACTTGGGAGCTTTTGAAAAAAGTTAAGAAAGCATATTTGTAATCAAATGATGTTAAACCAAAAAACACCGAACTTACGAAGTTTTGATTGTAAAGTGATGATAAGCTAATTACGAAACTGAATATGATGATATATTAAAGATGTGTGACGTCAAGATGACGTTCCTCTCTCTCTCCCCCCCCCCCCCCCCACTCATAAAATAAGACTACTTTTAGCTGAACAGTCACGAATAAATTCTAAGAAACGAACAGCTTTTGCTTTGAATGTTTTTGTTCAGTTGCTGGTTCTAGATATTATCAGACAGAATTTTTGATTTTTTTCTAAGTGTCGGCATTTGTTTAAGTGACACGAGATTGTACAAGGACCTAACACTTTTTTTGAATTCTTTACTGATTATATTAAGCACATGATTTCTCAAGCAGATGATTCTGTTAAAGGCGGGTATTGTGTTTATGAAATGACGGAACTTAATTATAACGCAACAAAATCAATCATCATGAGAAGAATAACAATCTTTTCGTGTCCGAGGAATAAATTAAAGAAGATAAATTAAGAAAGTAAAATTGAAAGTTCGTTTTTATAAATCTTACTTTTAGACTTATTCGTTCTCTACGCAAACACTAAATATGATAGTAAAGCGAAAGCAAATCCAATTTTCTAGTTAGTATTTCCCAACCTTTTAACCTGAAGTAATTTCCGTGATTCACAACTTTGCAAAACTATATACGCTGTGCAAATAATACAGGGTGGTCCCGAATTCATGGTACAAACTTTAATGGTAGGTACAGGACATTGTAACAATGATTTATTGTATAGGAATGTATAGTCGCAAGTGACGCGGTGAGGCGTAAACAGGGGAAATAAAAGGAAAGAGAAATGGAGTGATCGGTTGGTATCATTGCCGGTAGAGGGCAGTAGATGTCTAGCCGCTGTTGAACATGATGCATCGCAGTAGGGAAAAGCGCCATTCACAATTGTGCTGCCGTAGACGATGGGTGACTTTACGTATGCAGAAAAAGCAGACATGCATTACATGTACGGCCGTGCAAATGGTAACGGCAGAGCTGCGTTACGAATGTATCGCGCGGAGTATCCTGATCGACGAATGCCGGATCATAGAATTTTTCAACGGTTACATCGTCAACTTTGTGAAACAGGTGCGTTCGACGTCAACAGACATGGCGCTGGTCGAGTAAGAGCTGTACGCACTCCAAGGCTGGAAGAAAGCATCTTGAACATTGTGGCTGATAGACCCGAGTCAAGCACAAGAACTGTTGCGCGTGACGTAGGTGTGAGTCATCAGACTGTATGTAGAGTGTTAAACGAAAATCGCTTACACCCCTTCCATTTTCAGAAAGTACAAGCATTGAATCCGGCAGATTATCCTCGCCGCGTGAATTTCTGCCTGTGGGTGATGCAGCAATGTGCGTTGCAGCCGGATTTCGTAGATTATGTGCTATTTACAGATGAAGCGACATTTTCACGCGAGGGTGTCTTTAATGCGCACAATTCCCATGTGTGGGCAACCGATAATCCACATGCAACGCGTCGACATGCGTTTCAACAACGTTTCAGTATTAATGTGTGGGCTGGTATTGTGAACGACTTTTTGATTGGCCCATACTTACTACCCACGCGGCTCACTGGCGGAAGCTATCTTATTTTTCTGAAAGAAGTGTTACCACAACTGCTGCATGATGTTCCGATCGCCATTCGTAACCGCATGTGGTTTCAGCACGATGGGGCGCCAGCACACTTCAGCATTGATGTACGGAATTACCTGAATGCCACGTTTGGTACTCGATGGATTGGGCGTGGTGGACCAGTCCCTTGGCCACCCCGATCTCCCGATTTATCGAGCCTCGATTACTTTTTTTGTGGACATCTAAAGCATCTTGTTTATGAGACTCCAGTTGACTCAGATGAGGATCTCGTCGCTCGCTTATCTGTAGCTGCTGCAGGTGTGCGTGAAATACCAGGCATCTTTGAACGTGTACGCCAATCGCTCCACCGACGCTGTCAAGCATGTATCGATACTGGTGGACGCAATTTTGAACAATTACTGTAAACATGACACTTGTCAACAACGCTTTCAATAAAATCTTTGTTTTTCCTTTCGGCCGTTATTTCCCCTGTTTTCGCCTCACCGCGTCACTTGCGACTATACATTCCTATACAATAAATCATTGTTACAATGTCCTGTACCTACCATTAAAGTTTGTACCATGAATTCGGGACCACCCTGTATATTGGCAAAACGAAATCTAAGATAGTGTTTCCCAAGCTTTTAAATTAAAGTATTTTCATGATACGCAACTTTACAGAACTGGATATGTTGTGAATATAATACACTAGCCACTGCGCGGCTAGTCCGGCGTTGCCCGTGACAGTGGTGTTGGTTTGCGAAGCAAACCAACACCACGGGCAACGCCGCGATGTAAATTATTAAACTGGTGTAAAATTTTCCACAGATTTCAAATCCGTTGAAATTTTCAATCTATCTTTAGCGATTCCGATTTTACGAAAAAGAATCCCAGTCAACTCTGCGCAAAATGAAAGCGGAAACGGAAAAATAAATTTAGATTCTGCCGCGATGAAAAAAACTTGGCATGATTCCAAAACCTGTGACGGCTAGGTCACGTGTGTAGAAAAATCTAGTTTCCGGTGTTTCTTCTCTCCCTGGTAGAAACGCGTCAAATAACCCGATGGAGAATAAAACTATTAAATTCATTTAAAAATCTTCTATATTGAATTTTAAAATTCGCCTCGACACAAAAATTGCAAAAAGTTCGGACTATCTGTGTGCCAAATCTCATTGCTGTAAGTGCCATAGATCGTCAGGATTTTGTGGCCGCGAAACAAACAAACAGCCAAACATTTCCTTTTATAATAGCAGAGATAGACAAAACAGAATCTTCTAAGCCAAGGCTTCAAAACTGTTTTACATGAAATATTTTCATAATACACATCTTCGTAGAGCTGAAGATTTGGTTTGTCGATATATCATAGTGCACAGCATAATATGCAATATGATGTATCGACAAACCAAATCTATCAAGTCAGTGTTTCCCAACATTTTAATATGAAGTATTTTCGTGTAACGCAACTTTACAGAACTGGATATGCTGTAAATGTAATGCATCCACACAACCGTGTCTTCTATGCTAGTTTCCCAACCTTTTAACAGGAAATAGTTTCATAATACGTATCTTTGCAGAACTGAATGTCTTATGAACTATGATGTACTGACAAACCAAATCTTCCAAATCAGTATTTTCCGACCTTTTCAACAAACAATATTTTCATGCCCAAAGTTCCTCAATTACGACCAATGCTTTGACTTTTAAGTCTATCAGAGGGAATATTCAAATTTATAGAATTGAATCATTTGAAAAATATTGTGAAATATAATGTATTAACATCTGAGGTAATACGCTATGTACCACCGATTGAAAACGCGGCTCTAATTCTACATCAAAAAGTTAGAAGAGAGATTAGATCTCTCGAACGCAACTAAATATGATTAGGACTGATCCTTTGTGAATATTAAATTTTAAAAGCATCTCTGTGTGTGTTCGAGAATTAATTATCCGCGTTGTAGAATCACTGCTGCCTTGTATTAATTAAGGATTAATTTCTGGATAATCCAGTTAGATGTCTCCCTGTGTTTATGTATTATGCCCACGTAATAAGATTGAGCTGTTTTGGCTATTGGGAATAAACTGAATATTTATCAGCCTAGGCGTTGGTTTCAATTTCTGTTATTTGACATATTATTTTTATAGTCCCTCTCTACATGACACATCCGCATCTGTTACACATTTTAAATGTTAACGCAAATCATGCCGTTTTTGACCATTGAAAATTCTCTCCACTTCCAAATTTCTGCTTGTGTACGGAAGACATTTGACTAAATAAACCCTTTGTGTTTTTATTATATGGAAACCGGACAAACATTCTCAGCTGTTAAATTGCCAACTATGCTATCCTTTTCGCTTCCACATGAATGGACTTTTGGATATTGCCTCTTAAAACCCAACTGATGGCAAAGTTCATTATTGTAACTATGTACTCGCATATTGACATGTTGATTGAACATTTGCAAATATGAATCCATAGTTCCAGAATAAAATTTTGATAAGATTGAGAGCTGTTGAGAATGAAGTGAATATTTGTAACTGATTGAACTCAATTTTAACCGGGATTCATATATTGATGTCCATCGAGCATTCACAAATGGGAATCGGTGGTTACAGTGTGGAATTTTTCGCTTAGTTGAGTATCAAGAGGCAAAATCCAAAAATGCAAATGGGGACCTCCAGGCGAAGATATTGTACACTATTCACTAATAAAACAATTTGTGTTTCAACAAATTGTCGGATCCACCGATTGAAGACGCAGCTAGAGGTCTACATCAAAGTTAGAAGAGAGATTAGTTCACGCAAACTGAACTCGATATGATTAGACTGATCCTTTCTGAATATTAAACTTTAAAAGCTCCTCTTTTCGAAAATTAATTATCCGCGTCGTAGAATCTGTGCTGTCTATATTAATTAAGGATTAATTTCCTGAGACTCCTTTAAGATGTGCCCTTATGCTTAGATGTCTTATGCCCAAGTGAGAGATTGAGAAATTTTGGCTGTTGGAATTAATTGAATATTTACACAGTCTAGACGCGCTGGTTTCACGCACGATTATTTGGCATTATTTCGATGGTCTCTACCCAACAAGACAATAACTCGTCTTCTAACTGGACACGCGGTTCACTCACTGGTACATTTTGTTAAGAGAGATGGCCCCTGTGTTTAATGCCCTATATGATTCCTTTTATAGTTCGTCCTCTTTTAATCAATTATCATGTTTTTATTACAGTATAGGTTACAGTATAGAATTTTGATTAGATCGAAAAATTTCCGACTGTTGTGTATAAACTCACTATTTACACAGGCCTGAGAGTGGTTATTGCACTGCGTGTATTTGACATTATTTAAACGGTCTCTTCTAACATAACATAATAGCACCTGCTGCACATTTCAAATGTAACGCAACTGACGCAATAACTAAAACTGTTTATGCACATTTTTGCTGACTATAAAAATTCTCTCCACTTCCCAATTTCTGTTTGTGTATACGCAAGACATTTGACTGAAAAAAACCATTTGCGTTTTTATCATATGGAAACCGGACAAACATTATCAGCTGTAAACTTCCCAACTATGTTATCCTCTTCGCTTCGGTGGTCCACATATGTGGACTTTTGGACTTGCCTCTTGTAACCTAACTAAAGGCACAATTCTTTATTGTAACTATGGACTCGCATATTAACATCTTCATTGAACATTCACAGATGTGAATCCATGGTTATAGTATTTAATTTTGATAAAAAAAATTGAGAAATTGGATTGGAACAAACTGAATATTCATAGCTCGAATAGTTTGAATTCTAACCAGGATTCATATATTAATATGTTCATTGAGCGTTTTCAAATATGAATCCGAGTTTACAATGCGGAGTCAGAGTATTCCGTTTTGTTGGGTTTCAAGAGGCAAAATAAAAACTAACAAATGGAGATCTTCGAAACAAAGAGGTTATATGCAACCGTTCATAAAACAGTTTGTGTTTCAACGAGTTGGCAGATCGATAGTGCCGGAGACAAATGCCTGTGGAAAGAGTTATTTATTGTGTATATTGATAGTTTAAAATCAGCAGTTAAATGCCAAGTGCTATTTACTCGTCGAGTAATGGGGTTTATTAACGTGCTTCACATAGGACTTTTCGTTATTTTCGTAACGAAACATTTTCTCGCAAAAGTCTTAGTATGTAGTCATTGATTTTCTTAACGAATCATTTTCTTGCAAGAGTCCTAGTACATGGTAATTAATATTCGTACTGAAACATTTCCTCGTTTAAGTCCTACTGCATAGTAATTAAATTTCGCATTAAAACGTATCAATGTTCAAGTCCCAGTGTATAGCTATTAATTTTCGCATTAAAACATTTCCTCGTTCTGGTCCTAGTATAAAGTCATTAATTTTCGTTTCAAACTTTTTCTTAGTAAAAGTCCTTTTACATAGTCGTCATCTGACCGTGGTTCAATATTACGAGGTGTTGTCCTCGGATCTTTCCCTTAAGGGACTGATCCCGTCAATAGCCCGTTGTGTTGCTCTAGTACGACGTTAACTAAAATTATCATTACCATTACCTATTACATAGTCATTAATTTCGAATCGAAACATTTCCTTGTAAAAGTACCAGTATGTAGTAACAAATTATCGCATTGAAACATTTCCTCGCAAAAATCCTAGTACATCGTCATTAATTTTCGTAGTGAATCATTTTCTTGTTTAAGTCCATAGTGTATAGTCATTAATTTTCACATCGAACATTTTCTCGTTAAAGTCCTAGTACATAGTTATTAATATTCCTATTGAAACAATTCCATCTTCACAAGTCCTAATACATAATCATTAATTTCGTATTGAAATATTTCCTCGACCAACTCTTAGTTCTTAATCAGAGTGTAAATTTAAATTCAATCAATTTTCGTATTAAAATATTTCCAGTCATGCAAATTTACATTCAATTGCTCTCCGTAGCTAAACTTTTCCTCGTTAGTCCTAGTTTCCACTCGAAGTCGGAGATATCACAAAGTGTTTTCTTTCTCTAATCACCTGCTTCCGCCGTGGACAGCAGGAACGCTTTCAGCCGGCCTGTCTTATTGAAACGAATCCTTTAACAAGAAAAACGAAACAGCCTTCTCACTAAACAGAATATGAAACCAAGGTTATTTGTTAGACGCTCAACATTTTATTAAATTGATTAAATGGAGACTGAGGGGTAACAAGAAGACGATAACAACTTGAGCAATTTGATCGTATTTTTAATAATACAGATGGGTTGCGACTCTAATTTCAACCTACGCTTTAATTAAACTGTCATGGTCATATGACACATCGAAAACAAGTGAGAATAGTTTTAACTTACTTTAAGATGTAAATGGCCCTAATGTGGTGGAGAGGATAACTTTAAGATAAAATAATGTTTTAATTCTCTCAAAATCTCCTTTGAACTAAACTTTCGAGTTTGT
This sequence comes from Metellina segmentata, assembly GCA_947359465.1. Lineage (NCBI taxonomy): Eukaryota > Metazoa > Arthropoda > Arachnida > Araneae > Tetragnathidae > Metellina > Metellina segmentata. The sequence continues at coordinate 18,915,604 of OX375884.1, read as the reverse complement.
TTCATTTCTGGATCACTTGAACCCACTTTGAACTTGTTTTTACATTCGAAATTCTCGGATTGTGCTTTTTAACGATATGAAGAAAATTATTCTTGACACATTTGATGCTTGAAAATTATAGCATTCATTTGATAACGCCTGTCGGAAACAAAAATATATGAGTGACTTTGACGATATACTATTTTCCCACTGACCAAAATTATGAATTGTATTAAAATTTATATAAATTTATCAGATTTATTTGCTAATTTTTAAACTTACCTTCAAAAATCGCTGAATCATGTTTTTTTCTTGAAGCTTCTTAATTCATTGAAAAAAGTGTAAGAGCTCGAAATCCGGATAAATTCAGAACAATAGAAGAAGAAAAGAACATTTTAATGTAGGAAAGTGATATACCTTCTGACTTCCAATACTTCTTTCGTTTCCAAGTCAGTAATTTTAGAGTAACTTAAGTAACATTGATGTTATGGTACAAGTGTAAAACATTTTATTTTATTAGTAGCTTAGCTCACCAGCTTCTAATACGAAGAAGAATATACAGTTGAATTAACGGTACACTGGAGCAACACAACGGGCTATTGGTTTTAAGTCCGGAAGTGGTTAAGGAAAATGAGCTGGCACTTCCAAACTTTTACAGCACGCCAACGTGAGGACATTTGAGGCCACGGTAGATTCAACGTGCATCAGTCCCCTTTTACACGACGGTCTTTGGTTGGATTTGAACTCGCAACCATCCGGTTGCTAGTCCATTACTCTTCTAACTGGTCAAATTCTACATGGTATTATTATATCAACAAAAATTGTTGCCTCACTCAGATTTACGTAAAAAAATCTTCTCTTGCTTCAGATTTTATCGACTTTTTTTATAGAATTTTACCGAATTTTAATTATTTTTATTAGGACATGTTGTGTTTCCACAGATAATACCAACCTTTTAATTTTCTATGCCTCGAAAACTCGTGTTCCTAGGAACATCTACTGACACCGACCGATCATCATAAAACAAGCTGCATTCTCTCAATTTTTAATTAGCTATCCAAATTACACTGAAGTGATTAATCAATTTTGAGACCTAAATTTATCTCTTAATGTTGTTCGGTTGCTAATTATATCTGGATTATTAATCACTTCCCTTGGCATTGTTGAAGCTGTCTTGCGTAGGGATTAAAAGAAATGGTTGTTGTGTGCTTTTTTGCGATTGGAAAGTTGGGACGTTTTTACAATGCTTACGTTCGATTCCATTTGTGATTTTTATAAAGGTAGTAGCTGAATAATCCGTCATTTCTCGGGTTTCAAATAGGACAGCGACATTTCCCTGTGTTTACTCAAATACACAAGCTCTGTAGAACGTGTTTAATACTACGGCACCTAAAATATCACCGCGACATTACACAGTGTTTACTCATACACAGACTCTGTAGAACGTGTTTCATAATCCCTGTACATTTATTGCAGGAAAACAAACTTTAGAGTTTAAAATTGGGGCTTTGAGGTGCACTTTCAGGACTACCTGTATGGCAATTTTAATGGCTACAGATTGGCATGAAGACAAGAAAGAAATAGCCTATGTTTTCCGCAGTGTGTATAAGTGTACCAAATTTGGTGTCGATTGCTCAAATGGTGTAGATTTGTATAGAGAATATACACATACATCCTTTTTAATGCTATACAGGGTGATTCTACAGTCATGGAACAAACTTGGAGGGGTGGTACAGCTTTCTAAAACATACATTTTTCGTATAGGAATGTATGGTCGAAAGTGACGCGTGTAGACACGAACACAAGAAATGAGACATGAACAGAAAGATATTGTTTATTTACAACATCCTTGCAAAGTGCTTCTTTGCAGCAATGTTTACAATAAATGCTAAAATTGCGAGCACCAACAGTAATACGGCGTCGAAGGAGTGATTGGCGAACACAGTTCCAAACATTCCAGGCATTTCGCGCACACCTGCAGCCGCAATGGATAGTCGAGCAAGGAGGTCCTCGGTTGAGTCAACTGGAATCCTGTAAACGATGATCTTCAGATGCCCCCTTTAAGAAGTAACCGATGCTCGATAAATCTTGAGTTCGGAGTGACCATCGGACTGGTCCACCACGCTCAATCCAACGCCCCGCAAAACTAGCATCCAGGTTATTGCAGACAACCTCGTTGAAATGGGCTGGCGCACCATCATGCCGAAACAACATGTGATTACGAACGACAATCGGAACATATTGCAGCAATTCTGTTAAAATCCGCCGTTTTCAAATGCATCAGATCACGGATGGCCAGGCACACTACTGCCCTCTACCCACAGCATTGCCAGCCAATCACAGCTGCCGAGTTTGTATTACTGTTGGTTGTCACAATTTTAAGCATTTATTGTAAACATTGCTGCAAAGAAGCACTTTGCAAAGATGTTGTAAATAAACAATGTTTTTCTGTTCGTGCCTCATTTTTTGTGTTCGTGCCTCCACGCGTCACTTCCGACCATACATTACTATACCATACGAAAAATGTATGTTTTAGTAAGCTGTACCACCCGTCCATATTTGTCCAATGACCGTACAATCACCCTGTATATATAGATTGATAGATACATAGAGTGATTGATTATGAGAAATATTGTTAAAATACCACGATTGTTATATTTTCTGATCACTATAACGCAATGGTTCCCAAACCTCCAAAGACACCTATGAAAATTAAAAATTTTCACGAACCCTTTGGAATTTTAAAATTAAAGGGGGACACATGAGGACATGCTTAAGACCATGTTGATTCTTATTTTATACTTTAATATCGAAAGTAATATATTTATAGATTTGTGTTAAATAGGTAAGTATTTTAATTAACGTCGCATTGGAGCAATACAATGGGTTATTGGCGACGGTCCGGGTTTATACCCAAAGGGGAAAAATCCGAAAACAACACCACGTAATTTTGAACCACGGGCAAACGACGAGGTCACCACCTGAGCTAGCACCACTCTCCATACTCCCACGGGACGCCAACGTGAGGACATTTGAAGCCACGGCAGATTTAACGTGCTCCGTCCCCCTTTGTACACGACGGTCTTTGGTTGGATTCAAGCTAGCAACCATCCGGTTACAAATCCGGTTTTTTTTTCAATCGGGCTTTCTGGGCCCTCTATGTTAAATAGATTATAAAAACATTAAAACTCCTCACTAAGGATCAATGATATTAATTTAAAGTTCTTAAACAAAAAACTCGATTTCTGAAATATTAAACTAAATATTATACAGTCCATTATACACAAATTAAAATGTATCAAAATCAAAATTGGTGCTTAACTTCCAAAATCATAATAATATTAAGGAAGTGTCAAAGTATATACATTAATCTTAATATAAACTATGAAGGATAATTAATGAACATAAAACTGTTTCAAAATAATTAATAATGTAAAAATTTATTATTATATTTTATCTTGTTGCAAAAAAGAGAGGTAATAAAAAGCAATTTAAGAATTTAATTTGATGCGAGGCATTGCATTGATTTACCGATTGTTTCGAATTTTGTAGTAGCTAAGCTCCAAAAAATTGCTTTTAAATTTTCATTAGTCAAACAATTTCTATTTTTCAATTTGTTAATATTCATGACTGAAAACGTTATCAAAGAGACTTACCCATTCTAATACATTATCTCACAACAAAATTTTATCTGACTTGCTAAAGTTAAAATAACGTATGTGGTGAGGCGGGTCGCCAAACTAGTTCAAACCAAATTGATGAAGCAAAACAATTCGAGCTCTATGCATTCGAGACTACTGTTTGTGATCGTGAGCCTTTATCCAGAACATATTTAAAAGCGGTATATGATTTTAGTAGTAAATATATATATTTGTGATTACGTTTTCGTCAATTGTTTGCCAAAAATGAAGTTATTTAGGCTTGTTGCGCTGAACCAATGTGCTGAAGAAAGGACATTATGCCAAAAAATAATAAACAAACTTTGTGGATAAAGATTTATCGCCCTATACAAATTTATTTTGCAGATGACAAACTCATTTTCCTTTTCTATACAGCTTAAATCCTTTATGTTTTTTCACCTTTCATTCCTTGTTTCTTATACCTCATTCCAATCCTCTCATTTGAATATTACTGTCTCAGAAATATAATTGTCATTTCTCCATTGACATATATGGCCAGATGGCGATATCAAATCCAAACCACAAATACTTTTCCCAGTCTCTCTTCAACATCCCCTTCAGCCTAGAAGACGAAGATTGTAAACAATCTTCTCTCTGACCACGACCACCACCACATTAGGGAATCGGAGGAGACAAGCTGCAACGCATTCCAATGTCCGACCATGACTGCAAAACAGGATATGTTGAAAAAGTATTCACGTCTTAAGTCTTTAAATATGATTTAATGTATTTCGTACATATAGAAAAATTAGTGAATAACTGATCGGCCGATTATTTTAGCTGTAACAAACACCATAATAACAAACGACAGCGGATATTGGATACCTTGGCAGCCTTAACAGATTCAAAATTTTTTGCATACTTTGGTGTTTTAATATCCTTAAACAATTTATATACCTTGGTGCCTTAAAATATTTGAAACCTTGGTAGCCGTAATATACTTAAAATATTTGTATTGTTAGTGTACTTAAAATATTTGTATTGTTAGTGTACTTAAAATATTTGTATTGTTATTGTACTTAATATATTTGTCCAACGTCCGACAGTGACTGTAAAACTAATTTCTAAAAATTATTGATGTCTTATGGCTACACGATATGAATTAATTTCATAGATAGCAAAAGTTAGTTTTTAAGAGCTAGTGGTCTGCCTGTTTTAGCTGTAATAGACACCATAATAACAAACAAGAGGATTTTTACATACCTTGGCAGCCTTAAGTATTTGTATTCCTTGGTGTTTTAATATAATTAATATATTTGTGTACCTTGGTGCTTTAATGTAGTGAAAACATTTAAAACCTTTTGATAGCCTTAAAATACTCTTAAAATATTTAAAGCCTTTGATAGCCTTAACGTATTTAAAATATTTATGTACCTTGTCGCCTTAATATACTTTAAATATTTGAAAACCTTGGTAGTCGAAAACATTTGAAATCATTGTTAGCCTTAATATACTTAAAATATTTATAACCTTCGGAACCTTAACATACATAAAATATTTTTTACCTTGGCACCTTAATATACTTCAAATATTTGTATACCCTGGCACCTTAATATATTTGAAAACCTTGGTAGTCTAGCAAATTTGAAAACCTTGGTGACCTTAATATACACACAAGTCTTTAACCATTAAAAGAAGATAGATACCACATGCCCCACTATTCTGAAAGAGTTAAGGTACTGTTAAGCCTACTGTTTAATATTTACGCTTTATCACTCTAAACTTACCACGACGGACATAATATAACAATTCTTTAGAGATGCATAAAATTCTGTTACTTCTTACAGCATCCAAAGGTCAACACATTTTGAGCAGTGTAAATTAATGTAAATATACTTTTAAATATCATCGTATTTAAAATGTTTTATAAGGTAACTAGCTGCAACTGAGAGTATTCAAATGACGAGTTTGACAACACAAAAACTTAATTCCGGCAAAAGAAATGGGGGTAGTAAAGCCTAATTTTTCGAACTTCGATTTAACTGTTTTTATCTTTGTACATACAAATGCAAATCGTGGGAGGTGTAAATATCGATCTAACGAAGAAATATCGGCTATTGAGCGAGTGATTTTACTCACACTCCAGATTTTATTTTCCTTTTTCCCGACCTCGGTACTCATAATTCAAGCCCTGCATTCCTGAACACGATTTGTGATCTTGAACTTTTATCCAGAATCGACGAGAACTGCGGTATGAATAAGATGAATTGAGAAGAGCGACGGAGGATTGCGGTATGAATAAGATGAATTGAAAAGTAAGAATGCAGTTCAGTTATTCAGTGTTCGTCAATTGTTTGTGAAGAAAAAAAAAAGCCTTTTCCTTGTGGGATGGTGCCTGTAAAGTAAATAAGTTGCTTAGAAGTCTTGACCTGGTCATAAAAAAATCGTCAATACCTTGGTGAAGAGATATTTCTTCATTAGCAAAATTGGTCTTCGTGGACGAGATATCTCTTCGATACCACTTGGAGGGTTAAAACTATTTATTTATGATACTTTGTAATAAAAAAATAGACTGAAATTATTTGTGAACACATGGACAAATTTCAAAACCCACCATTGAAACGAAACAAATCTTATACATTTTAAACCTTATTTTCCGTAAGGTGCCATTCTTGCGGCACACTGATTGAAAGCAACTAATATAGAGGACAAAGACCTGGAGAAATAACCAACTTCAAATTATGTAGAGCACAGACAGCATTATAAAGAAATAGAACTGATAACCCCAAAGCAATTAAGTATGTGGCAGGAAATAAGATTTAGACCTCCAAGAGTTCCAACAAAATATCTCGTCCATCAAAATCTGGTCAATTTTTCTAATGACATCTCGTCTATTAAGATTTGGACAGTTTTGCTACTGACGAAATACCCTGTCTAGACAACAACCAGAAGGGTTAAATTGACTCACAACTATCAGGGTTACTGAAGGCTAGTCCAGCCTCTACTAGTGTTATATGAAGGACATTCATGATGATACGAAACTGCTTATGGACATTTTTCGCTGGGGGACATCCTATAATTGATCTAATATTGATCCTTGAATAAGAAAAAAAGATTTAGTTTTCATGCGTAAAATTAAATTGCGTTTGGATATTTTTTCAAATTGAGTTTATATAATGCGAAAATGGCTGATAGCAACTAATATAGAGAAAAAAAACCTGGAGAAATAACCAACTTTAAATTATGTAGAGCACAAACAGCATTATCAAGACTTATAACTGATCACCCCAAAGCAATAAAATGTGTCTCACAAAATATGATTTAGCCCTCCAAGAGTTCTGACAAGATATGTCGTCCATCAAAATCTGGTCAATTTTTCTAATGACATCTCGTCTATTAAGATTTGGACAGTTTTGCTACTGACGAAATACCCTGTCTAGACAACAACCAGAAGGGTTAAATTGACTCACAACTATCAGGGTTACTGAAGGCTAGTCCAGCCTCTACTAGTGTTATATGAAGGACATTCATGATGATACGAAACTGCTTATGGACATTTTTCGCTGGGGGACATCCTATAATTGATCTAATATTGATCCTTGAATAAGAAAAAAAGATTTAGTTTTCATGCGTAAAATTAAATTACGTTTGGATATTTTTTCAAATTGAGTTTATATAATGAGAAAATGGCTGATAGCAACTAATATAGAGAAAAAAAACCTGGAGAAATAACCAACTTTAAATTATGTAGAGCACAAACAGCATTATCAAGATTTATAACTGATCACCCCAAAGCAATAAAATGTGTCTCACAAAATATGATTTAGCCCTCCAAGAGTTCTGACAAGATATGTCGTCCATCAAAATCAGGTCAATTTTTTTAATGACATCTCGTCTATTAAGATTTGGACAGTTTTTGCTAATGACGAAATTCCTTGTCTAGACAATCACCAGGAGGGTTAACTTGACTATCAACTATCAGGGTAACTGGAGGCAAGACCAGCCAATTATATACTGCCGTGATATGAAAGGACATTCATGATGATCCGAGACTGCTTATGGACATTTTTCGCTGAGGGACATCCTATAATTGATCTAATATTGATCCTTGAATAAGAAAAAAAGATTTAGTTTTCATGCGTAAAATTAAATTACGTTTGGATATTTTTTCAAATTGAGTTTATATAATGAGAAAATGGCTGATAGCAACTAATATAGAGAAAAAAAACCTGGAGAAATAACCAACTTTAAATTATGTAGAGCACAAACAGCATTATCAAGATTTATAACTGATCACCCCAAAGCAATAAAATGTGTCTCACAAAATATGATTTAGCCCTCCAAGAGTTCTGACAAGATATGTCGTCCATCAAAATCAGGTCAATTTTTTTAATGACATCTCGTCTATTAAGATTTGGACAGTTTTTGCTAATGACGAAATTCCTTGTCTAGACAATCACCAGGAGGGTTAACTTGACTATCAACTATCAGGGTAACTGGAGGCAAGACCAGCCAATTATATACTGCCGTGATATGAAAGGACATTCATGATGATCCGAGACTGCTTATGGACATTTTTCGCTGAGGGACATCCTATAATTGATCTAATATTGATACTTGAATAAGAAAAAAAGATTTAGTTTTCATGCGTAAAATTAAATTACGTTTGGATATTTTTTCAAATTGAGTTTATATAATGAGAAAATGGCTGATAGCAACTAATATAGAGAAAAAAAACCTGGAGAAATAACCAACTTTAAATTATGTAGAGCACAAACAGCATTATCAAGATTTATAACTGATCACCCCAAAGCAATAAAATGTGTCTCACAAAATATGATTTAGCCCTCCAAGAGTTCTGACAAGATATGTCGTCCATCAAAATCAGGTCAATTTTTTTAATGACATCTCGTCTATTAAGATTTGGACAGTTTTTGCTAATGACGAAATTCCTTGTCTAGACAATCACCAGGAGGGTTAACTTGACTATCAACTATCAGGGTAACTGGAGGCAAGACCAGCCAATTATATACTGCCGTGATATGAAAGGACATTCATGATGATCCGAGACTGCTTATGGACATTTTTCGCTGAGGGACATCCTATAATTGATCTAATATTGATCCTTGAATAAGAAAAAAAGATTTAGTTTTCATGCGTAAAATTAAATTACGTTTGGATATTTTTTCAAATTGAGTTTATATAATGAGAAAATGGCTGATAGCAACTAATATAGAGAAAAAAAACCTGGAGAAATAACCAACTTTAAATTATGTAGAGCACAAACAGCATTATCAAGATTTATAACTGATCACCCCAAAGCAATAAAATGTGTCTCACAAAATATGATTTAGCCCTCCAAGAGTTCTGACAAGATATGTCGTCCATCAAAATCAGGTCAATTTTTTTAATGACATCTCGTCTATTAAGATTTGGACAGTTTTTGCTAATGACGAAATTCCTTGTCTAGACAATCACCAGGAGGGTTAACTTGACTATCAACTATCAGGGTAACTGGAGGCAAGACCAGCCAATTATATACTGCCGTGATATGAAAGGACATTCATGATGATCCGAGACTGCTTATGGACATTTTTCGCTGAGGGACATCCTATAATTGATCTAATATTGATCCTTGAATAAGAAAAAAAGATTTAGTTTTCATGCGTAAAATTAAATTACGTTTGGATATTTTTTCAAATTGAGTTTATATAATGAGAAAATGGCTGATAGCAACTAATATAGAGAAAAAAAACCTGGAGAAATAACCAACTTTAAATTATGTAGAGCACAAACAGCATTATCAAGATTTATAACTGATCACCCCAAAGCAATAAAATGTGTCTCACAAAATATGATTTAGCCCTCCAAGAGTTCTGACAAGATATGTCGTCCATCAAAATCAGGTCAATTTTTTTAATGACATCTCGTCTATTAAGATTTGGACAGTTTTTGCTAATGACGAAATTCCTTGTCTAGACAATCACCAGGAGGGTTAACTTGACTATCAACTATCAGGGTAACTGGAGGCAAGACCAGCCAATTATATACTGCCGTGATATGAAAGGACATTCATGATGATCCGAGACTGCTTATGGACATTTTTCGCTGAGGGACATCCTATAATTGATCTAATATTGATACTTGAATAAGAAAAAAAGATTTAGTTTTCATGCGTAAAATTAAATTGCGTTTGGATATTTTTAAATTAAGTGTATATAATGAGAAAATGGCTGATAGGAAGTCGACCGAATGGAATTTAGTCGTCGCAGATGGCTGATTTTAAATGACGGAGAGAAAGTATTAAGTTATACTAGAATATTGCTTAAATAAACTAACATTTAGCATAAGTTGACCGCTTCTGCGATTATCGCACCATTTCGTCTTATTGAAAAAAAAAAATTAATAATAATAATATATATATATATATATATATATATATTATTTAAAAAAATTGGTTATATATTTAAATTGGGATAACTGAGATGGTTATACAGAGATATTTCTTTTTCCCAGTGACATGAGCACGAAAACCTCAAATAACATTCAAAAAATAACTGCAACGGAATAAAGTTCTAATCAGATATTTGCATCTTTGAAACACACGTTGTGAATAAAATATGTAGTACATATTCTAAAACGCATTTGTTTATTTACAAGTCAAATATCTTGAATTATTCTAGCAAATGTTTGTTTTTCTTAAAATAAATTTTTTTTTATTGGAATTTATTTGTCTTTTCTGATTGTTCGTTTGATGAGGCCACAGTGAAAATAAAAACTATTTCTAGACTTCTGTCCTCAAAAATGTTAAGCATGAATAAATTCTTGCAACACATTGAATAATTCATGCTGTAGAAATAATATAATATTGACTTAAGACTCTTGTCTTCGATTGTCAAATTAAGATGCTCGGATCTGATTTTTTTATGTGTTTTAGTAAATCAAACTATTATTTTTTCATTAATTCTAAAACCCTTCATCTGACCGTGGTTCAAAATTAAGAGGTGTTGTCTTCGGATCTTTCCATTAAGCGATTGATCCCGGACCGTCGTCAATAGCCCGTTGTGTTGCTGTAGTATGACGTTAACAAAAATTACCATTACCATTAATTCTGAAACAATTTGTACTTTATATTTGGTACATATTTTAAGTATTTCAAATTGTAGATTAACACAAGTTACTGGTTTTCATTAAAATTTTACTTAGTTACTGGTGGTGGAGTAATGTAAAAATATCTAGTATACATTTTATCCAACGGGGTATTTATTTGCTGAGTTACATTTTAAAAATTGTTTCAGATGATCATATATATATATATATATATATATATATATATATATATATATATATATATATATATATATATATATATATATATATATATATATATATATATATATATATATATATATATATATATATATATATATATATATATATATATATATATATATTATATATATATATTATATATATATTATATATATGTATATATTATATATATATATATATATATATATATATATATATATATATATATTATATATATATATATATATATATATATATATATATATATATATATAATCTAAATTTTGTCAAATATCTTGCATTAGGTAGCAAGCGATTTTCATGTTATCTTGTTAATTGTTTATCTTGTTAATTTTTTTCTTCCAATTAAGAGTTTCAAAATTAAATTTATTTTATGTTAAATATTTTGTACTTTATCAAACAATGTTTATTTTCTTCCAGTTAAAAGTTTCTGAATTAAATCTATTTATTAGTCAAATCGTACCCCGGCAAGAAAAGTGACAAAACTCAAAAATTTCAGAATTTGAGAAACATCTACTTAAAGAATACTATAAAACTTATATTGAAATAGTATAAGGCTTCTTTTAAATTTTAGGTAAGTATTTATGGTGGTAACTTCTATAATATTCTATAGAATAGTAATATAACACGCTGGGGTACCAAATACGTATTTTTCAATGACATAACATCAAAATTTTTATTTTTTGAGCTGTGTCACTTTTCTTTCCGGGGTGCGAAATTTCTTGTTTATTTTGGAAAATGATATTAATCTTTCTTGAAATTAGGATTCGGAAATAAATGTATTTTAGGTAAAATATTTTGTGTTACTTTATCGAACGCTATTCACTTTTCTTCTTGAAATTAAGAGTTTCGGAATAGTATCTTGTTTTACTTTATCAAACCATAATCCCTTTTCTTCTTGAAATTAAGAGTTTTGGAATTAAATGTGTGTGTATTTCATGCAAAATACTTTGTTTTTAATTATTAAACGATGTTTCTTTTCTTCTCCAAAAATAAAAAGGTTCGGAATCAAATTTTTTTTTATTAGTCAAATATCTTGTTTTACTTTATCAAACGATATTCACTTTTCTTCTTGAAATTAAGAGCTTCGGTTTTTTATGTATTTCATGTCAAATATTTTGTTTTAATTTAGTAAACGATGTGTATTTTCTTCTAAAAATGAAAAGTTACAGAATCAAATTTATTTATTTGTCAAATATCTTGTTTTACTTTATCAAACGGTATTCACGCTTCTTCTTCGAGTTTCGAAATTAAATTTATTTTATGTCAAATATCGTGTTTTGCTTTATCAAACGATAGATTTAGATTTATTTTCCTTCAAATGAAAAGTTTTGTATTTGAATTTATTTCTCGTTATTGTATTTTTTCGTTAGCTGGTGGGGCTACCAAAAAAACCAATTAATAAATAGGTGTCCTACAAAAATGTCGGTTAAAATATAAACGAGAATAATTCGGAAAGTGCGAATAATAAAATACTGACTCCATCAGGCCGTCTCGTCAATTAAGAGAAAAATACGAGCAATATCCGAGTTCCGGCGTATCTCCATTCCGCCAGCGGCCGCTCATGGTTAATCCCAGCGATTCGAAATCCGAAAGAGGGTATTCTAAATTCCTCTGCCGACCTTCAGCCCGGCTCCTGGTTAATTTCTCCGTTCCCACTGTTGTGATTTTTCTCAACTCTGGCATTTGTAGCCGGTTGCCGCCGCTGCGAGCAAACAGATCGATCGATCCGCTTATGCCCTTCCGAGGACTTCACACGAGACAATTGCCTACTAGGCAAGCAGAAAACCGAATCCCATGAAGAAAAACCAGTGGTCGACCAGTTATTGAATTTCCTCCCATCCCGACTCAAATCCTCTTCTCAGTCAAAGGAAAAACAAAGCACTTGTGTGTTGTCAAACTTTTTGTCCTTTTTCTCCTTTCAAGGAAAAATTGGAGAATATCGACCAATGGAACACGGCCTTATTATAAACGACGCTGGGAACTTTTCTCACGACGTAACCGCCTTCGATAGCGTGCTTTCAATAAAAACATTTCTCTTTTCCCCCGAATGTCTTTCTCGTTTATTTCTTCTTTATGCAATTTTCTCATTTCCCCGATGATTTCTTTTCATATTCGTGTTCTCCCTGCAGTGTTTGTGGGTTATTCATCACTCGTTTGAAGCTAATGAGATTTTTTCTACCCTCCGCCTCGGATACAATTCTGCGTGGAATTTTAATCCCTGACTATTTATCTCGGCGGCAGCCTTAAAATAACAGCCCCCGCGTTTGTTAATCCACCAATGGGATTACTGTTTTATTTTTAGGCATTGACCACTTTTCAAATTAATGTCTCAACGCAATGAGTTTATTTTTCCATCTTTTCGTTTTTGCATCTTTTCGTTTTTGCATGTATAGCTTGGTATTCTTGATCAAAACGACCGGTTGCTGTTTAATTTTTTGCTTCTTGTCTACATCGATCATGTTATTTTAAATGTTCTCGTTTACAGTGTTTAAATTGCTTTACTTCATCAAAGGTTTTGCTGTTTTGTTAGGCATTGACCACTTTTCAAATTAATGTCTCAAGGCAATAAGTTTATTTTTATGTAATTTCATTCTTGCATTTTTGTTCCTTAATTAAAACGACCGGTCGCTATTGTTTTCTAGCTGCTTGTCTACTACATCGATAATGTTATTTTAAATGTTCTCGTTTAGTGTGTAAATTGGTTTAGTCTATAAAAGAGATGACTGTTTTATTGGACATATATATTGACCACTTTTAAAATTAATGTCTCGACCGCAAAAAGCTTATTTTTACATAATTTCGTTTTTGCATGTATATCTGGGTATTCTTGTTCAAAACGAACGGTTGCTGATTTATTTTTTTGCTTCTATTTGCAACAGTGATCATATTATTTTAAATACTCTCATTAACAGTGTGTGAATCGGTTGTTGGTTCATCAAAGGGAGAACAGTTTAATAGGCATTGATTACTTTTTAATTTAATGTATCAAGGCAATTAATTTACTTGTACATTATTTCATTCATGCATGTAAAGTTGGATATTATTATCAAAACGAAATAAGGTTAAGCTAGTTTATATATATATATTTGTCTACTACATCAGTCATATTATTTTAAATATTCTCGTTTTACAGTTTGCAAATTGGTTGTTCATCCATCAAAATGAGTACTGTTTTAATTACGCATTGACCACTTTTCAAATTAATCTCAATAGTTAATGCATATATTACATGGTATCCTTGATCAAAATGACGGCCGGTATGTTATTTTTAAGCTACTTGTCTACTACATTATCCATTGACTACTTTTAAAACTAATATCTTAAGGCACTAAGTTTATTTTTAAATTATTTCAATTCATGCACATATTTTATTGGATACAATTCAGATACTTACCCTACTGCATCAAAAATATTACTTCAAATTTTCTTGTTCAATATATATAGATTTGTTTGTCCAAAGGATTATTGTTTTATTTTAGACATTATTCAGTTCATGCATATGCGTACTATTGGATAATCTGATTTAAAAAAAATCATATAAGCCTACTACATCAGTCATACTGTTTTAAGTAATTTTGCTTGACAATAGGTAATTTTTATTTCGAGTATGTTATACCACCAAAAAGATTAATGTTTTATTTTTAGGCATTCACCACTCTTGAAATTAACGCTTCTACGCAATAGGTTTATTGTTACATTGTTCGATTCATACCTATATTAATGGATATTCGTGGTCACAAACACGATCGCTCATTTCATTTCTTAGCTACTCTTGTCTATATAATCACCTCCTTTTACTTTAAATATTTTCACTTTCCCAGTGTGAATAACTTTAGTTCAAGTATTTTCTTTTGACAATAGATAATTTATATTTTGATTAGAAGTTGCCAGTGGGAAAACAGTTTTAGTTTTTGTTCCTGATCAAAATTTGAATTTATCCCTCAATATAATTACTTTATTATTACATTGTTTAATTTATGTTGACTATTCTTAGTCACAACGATGTCGCTCAGTTTATTTTTCAGCTACTTGTCTTCACACCTCTCATATTATTTTAAGTGTTCTCTTTCACAGTGTGAATTAGTTTAATTCAAGTATTTTAATTGAACAATAGGTCATTTATATTTTCATTGTTAATGAAGACCGCCCGAAAGAGTACTGTTTTAGTTTTGGTGCCTGGTCAAATTTCGGATTTATGCCAACGGAGTACCTTTATTTTTACACTGTTCACTTTATAAATATCTTTTATTGCAGATTGTTTACCATAACGACGGCTAGTTTATTTGTTAGATAGTTGAATACATCACTCGTATTGTTTTAAGTGTTCTCTTTCACCAGTGTTAATTACTTTATTTCATGTATTTTCGTTTAACAATAGAATATTTATATTTTGATTGCTATTTGTTAGTTCACCAAAGGGTTTTAGTTTTCGTACCTGATCAAATTTCGAACGAGTGCCAACGCATTTACTTTGGACATTAATCAATTTATAAATATATTCCTTCAATTTATAAATGTATAAATATATTCACTGGATATTCTTGGTCACAACGACGATATATCAATTCATGCTTTAGCTGTCTGTCGACTACATCAGTCATTATTGTAAATATTCTCGTTTGATAATAGATAATTTATAGCTAATTGTTAGTCTACCCATGGCTGTTACAGATGACTTTTGCTACTACTTTTTAACCTTGGCGATTAAAGGCATTTTGTGAGCAAAATCATATCAAAGCTTCAAATCTTTTTGAGCCTTTTTTGTATGATTCACCAAAAGTCAACGTAAATTTAGTACATGTTTTCAAAAAACTAGAAACGAACGGAAAAATATTTTTCCTATTTTTCTTTTGAGAAAATTTTCAAAAGGACGCCAATTTCGAAGTTTTGGCGCCAAGCCGTGGCAACCATGAAATCGGAATCTGTGGTGCTGGATTGTCCTGAAACCTGATTCCGGAGTTGTCCTCGAATCTTTCCCTTAGGTGATTGATCCCGGACCATCAATTGCCCTTTGCGTTGCTCTAGTTATTAAAATTACATATGGGAAAATTACGTTAAGTTACGTAAAATTACGTTAATTAAAATTACCTTACCTAAAACCTAATTAAGAAAAAAAATTTAAATTTGTAATTTAAAAATTTAATTTTTATAAAAAGTTATAAGAATCATTGCTAAGAAAGAATAGCGCCAGTTATTTATAAGCCGTAGTCAAAAGGTTAATTAAAATTTAGATTCACCATTGTAGAGAACATTGACTCAAAGACTTTTTACAGATTACTTGGGGTCTAATCTTCAAATTTGTCGTGGATATCATATACTTATTTCACACATAAAAGATAAAAACTTAACCAAACTTGTAGTCGAATTTAAAATTTTTAAAAAAGTAGCTAACAAAGATGAAAACAAAGAGTCGTAAAAACTATAGAATATATTTGTTATCTTCTTTTCATCTTTATTAGAGTTACTAGCAGGATTATTCAGTCTTGCTCGGGTTGAATTGGGTAAAATTGATCGTAATAACTCGATGCAGTTCCTATTGGGATTTGTAATTGTTTTTAGCCCCTTCTGAACTCCCGAGACAAATCCGAAGGGGGTTAATATAAAGAACATATATATCCTGTCAAGATTCTAAAGAATGAGTACTAAATTTGATGTGGATTGGCCAAGAAGGACAGATATGTTTAGAAAATTCACAGACCACAACTCTACTTTATATGTATAGATTTTTGAAGCTTTAAAAGTTTGACAATTTCTGTCAATCACGTTAAGTCGTTGCATGACAATGGTTAATTGTTTTTAATAACTCAAGGGCCATATATCAAACAACATCAAGTAATGGACATACACACGCAAGGGAAGTTACTAACACTGAAGAGAGAAATACACACAGGGTAAGTTACATTATAACAATAGAGATAAAGCGCATGACAAACAACAAAGTTACTAAAAGATATCAGACAAAACGTGCAGTCTCAAGTAAATACGTACTCAAATGTTTCTAATCATCTGAAATATTTATTTATATGAGTGGAGACAATAATTATATTCCAGCAATGCTGTTTCTGTTGACAGTGCGTCGTTTTGGCTTGCGGTTACTGTTTTATCTCTATGTCCAGGTGTAGTCAGTTCCATTGTTACATTCGTGACGTTGACCACGGATACCTTCTCGTTTTCACTAAGAAAACAGCGTCCAATAATCAATGTTTTTGTGATATGACTATTGTTATTTTTTGTGATCTGCTGTATTAGGGACCAATATCCATTCAGCATAGAACAAGAATAGATAGATAGGTAGGTAATTAACGTCGCACTGGTGCAACACAGCGGGCTATTGGCCTGAGCTGACACCCCACTCTCGTATAACGAGGATTCGAGGATAATCAAGATTCATTTTTCTGTTCCGCGTCAGTAAAACATTTTTTTTGTGTGAGTGTGTCCATGCCAGCCAGTTGGTCTCGTCATCTGGCTGTGGCTGAAAATTACGAGGCATTGTCCTTGGATACTTCCCTTTCAGACTGATCCCGGACCGTCCCCAATAGCCCACTTGTATTGCTCCAGCGCGACCTTCACCTTTACGCTTCGGCGCTTAGATTTTTTCAATCGTCTCACAGAACGGTTCTTTCGCCTGCATGTCCGACCCCCTTCACTTTATTACCTAATTTGAGCGGTAGAGCCTTGAGTGGCATTTACAACTGACGCTTTCCTTTCATAGTATTGTGTGGCGTATCGTTTGGCGTGAGATAAATAACACCAGAGCGACCTCCTGCCTTTCCCCCAAAGTGTTCACACCTCGCGGTCGACAAAGTAGGGTACCGAACAAAAGGAGGAACACTCTAGAACAGGGATTCCCAACCGGTGGTACACGGCAACGTTTCAGGTGGTGCGCAAGGATGATACGAGCGGCCCAAATATTCTACGAAATATTCTACGAAGGACTTAAGAGTGAAGTTAAGCTCATTGCTCCTGATATTGATATTTTAATGAAAGACAAACAGCAACAAGTTTCGCACTAAAAATTGATTTTTGATTATGTTAATCTTCGTTTGCTTAGTTTGTACTAATTATTTAAAATTATTTGTTTTTAGACCTGTGAATAAAAAATAAAACTGTAATTTTCAATAATTGTTTTATTTTTTCATTTATTAAAACATCATTATTACGAGATACAAGTGTATTAATCATAAAATATGAAGCTTTCTTAGTATTTTAATTAAAATAAAACAAGCCAATGGGCACTTTTCTGACATTAGATATACGTTTCTAAAAAAATATAAGACTGGTGGTACGTCAAAAAATTTCTAAAAATTTCAAGTGGTAGGCAGTTATTAAAAGGTTGGGAACCCCTGCTCTAGAAGGTCAGTCGCTGACAGCTCGTAAATGGTGATCGATGCAAGCGGTCACTTAAAAGAGGATAACATCCACCGTACACAGATCTTTACCATGCCGCTGGTGTAAACGAAATTTTAGTGGCAACAATTGCCTATCTGCCGCAGTGTAAATGTTAATTAACTACCTAACCCGCTGCCACGAAGCGATCACGGCTCAGTAATCGACTGAGAGCGATAGTGATCCCAAGCAGAAGTTGATATCATCGAGAAAAGCCATTGTAATCTATCAGTCAAAAAGATCCTCATAGGGATCAGTGCTGTGTCTCAGCTTTGTTCGACCGGCATTCTTCACCTAACAGCCTCTCCCCACCAAGATACGCCCTATAAAAAGAATCAAAAGCATCCGGCCGCTTTTTCTTGTGTTGGGACAATAAGCTGTGTCCGCGATCTATATAACCGAGTAAGGTTTTTATCTCCTTTTCTAAAGAGAGTGCTTCAGAGAAGGCTGCTGTCTATTGCTTGTCAAGTCGGGTTTTTTAATCTATTCCGCGCATAATTCATATTTATCCTCTCGGATAAATATTAGCTTAAGTGCTGTATCTAATCTACGGAGCAGTTTTGAAACATAATATCTCGTGTGTTCTACGATGTTTGGAGAGTCTACTTTCTCTTAGGAAATGGGAGACGATCGTTGTAAAAAGTTGTAATTAAGGGCAGGATGTTTATGACGTCATATTTCCCCGCTCTCTTGTTTCGATTATACATTTTTTTAATCCTGTGCCCGTCTTCGGCCTATCGACCATCAATTCACGCGCCCATTAGTGTTCCGACGTGAAAAATATGGCTTAAAAACACTGTTAATGGTATTAGCCATTCTATTATCAGGAATTTTAGGACAGTTCTTGATGTGGTCTCAAGTCAGGTCCTATCGGTCATCAATTCACGCGCCCAATAGTGTTCCAAAGTGGAAAAAACATGAATTAAAAACACTATACAACAGTACTTACAATTCTATTGTCGGGAATTTTAGGGCATTTCTGGGTGTTGTCACCAGTCAGCCTATCGGCCATCAAACCACGCGCCTTGCAGTGTTCTGAAGAGAAAAAAATATGACCTAAAAACACTATTCAACAGTATTTGCAATTCTATTGTTGGGAATTTTAGGGCAGTCCTTGGTGTATTCTCTAGTCAGGTTCTATCAGTCATCAACCCACGCGCCCAACAGTGTTCTGAAGTGGAAAAGCATGGATTCAAAACACTATTCCACAGTACTTACAATTCTATTGTCGGGAATTTTAGGGCAGTCCTTGGTGTTATCTTCAGTCAGGTCCTTCGGTTATCAATCCACACGACTAACAGTGTTCCGAAGGGGAAAAATATGACCTAAACACACTATTTAACAGTATTTGCAATTATGTTCTCAGGAGTTTTAGGGCAGTCTTTGGTGTTGTCACCAGTCAGACTATCGGCCATCAAACCACGCGCCTTGCAATGTTCTGAAGAGAGAAAAAATATGACCTAAAAACACTATT
Organism: Metellina segmentata; assembly: GCA_947359465.1. NCBI lineage: Eukaryota > Metazoa > Arthropoda > Arachnida > Araneae > Tetragnathidae > Metellina > Metellina segmentata. The sequence goes on along the minus strand of OX375884.1, from coordinate 18,895,810 downwards.
CAACAGTATTTGCAATTCTATTGTTGGGAATTTTAGGGCAGTCCTTGGTGTATTCTCTAGTCAGGTTCTATCGGTCATCAACCAACGCGCCCAACAGTGTTCTGAAGTGGAAAAGCATGGATTCAAAACACTATTCCACAGTACTTACAATTCTATTGTCGGGAATTTTAGGACAGTCCTTGGTAGTATCTTCAGTCAGGTCCTTCGTCTATCAATCCACACGACTAACAGTGTTCCGAAGGGGAAAAATATGACCTAAAAACACTATTTAACAGTATTTGCAATTCTGTTCTCAGGAGTTTTAGGGCAGTCTTTATTGTTGTCACCAGTCAGCCTATCGGCCATCAAACCACGCGCCTTGCAATGTTCTGAAGAGAAAAAAATATGACCTAAAAACACTATTCAACAGTATTTGCAATTCTATTGTTGGGAATTTTAGGGCAGTCCTTGGTGTATTCTCTAGTCAGGTTCTATCAGTCATCAACCCACGCGCCCAACAGTGTTCTGAAGTGGAAAAGCATGGATCCAAAACACTATTCCACAGTACTTACAATTCTATTGTCGGGAATTTTAGGGCAGTCCTTGGTGTTATCTTCAGTCAGGTCCTTCGGTTATCAATCCACACGACTAACAGTGTTCCGAAGGGGAAAAATTATGACCTAAACACACTATTTAACAGTATTTGCAATTCTGTTCTCAGGAGTTTTAGGGCAGTCTTTGGTGTTGTCACCAGTCAGCCTATCGGCCATCAAACCACGCGCCTTGCAATGTTCTGAAGAAAAAAAAAGATGACATAAAAACACTATTCAACAGTATTTGCAATTCTATTGTCGGGAATTTTAGGGTAGTCCTTGATGTTATCTCCAGTCAGGTCCTTCGGCTATCAATCCACACGCCTAACAGTGTTCCGAAGGGGAAAAATATGGGCTATAAACACTATTCAACAGTATTTGCAATTCTATTATCAGGAATTTTAGGACAGTTCTTGATGTGGTCTCAAGTCAGGTCCTATCGGTCATCAATTCACGCGCCCAATAGTGTTCCAAAGTGGAAAAAACATGAATTAAAAACACTATACAACAGTACTTACAATTCTATTGTCGGGAATTTTAGGGCATTTCTGGGTGTTGTCACCAGTCAGCCTATCGGCCATCAAACCACGCGCCTTGCAGTGTTCTGAAGAGAAAAAAATATGACCTAAAAACACTATTCAACAGTATTTGCAATTCTATTGTTGGGAATTTTAGGGCAGTCCTTGGTGTATTCTCTAGTCAGGTTCTATCAGTCATCAACCCACGCGCCCAACAGTGTTCTGAAGTGGAAAAGCATGGATTCAAAACACTATTCCACAGTACTTACAATTCTATTGTCGGGAATTTTAGGGCAGTCCTTGGTGTTATCTTCAGTCAGGTCCTTCGGTTATCAATCCACACGACTAACAGTGTTCCGAAGGGGAAAAATATGACCTAAACACACTATTTAACAGTATTTGCAATTATGTTCTCAGGAGTTTTAGGGCAGTCTTTGGTGTTGTCACCAGTCAGACTATCGGCCATCAAACCACGCGCCTTGCAATGTTCTGAAGAGAGAAAAAATATGACCTAAAAACACTATTCAACAGTATTTGCAATTCTATTGTTGGGAATTTTAGGGCAGTCCTTGGTGTATTCTCTAGTCAGGTTCTATCGGTCATCAACCAACGCGCCCAACAGTGTTCTGAAGTGGAAAAGCATGGATTCAAAACACTATTCCACAGTACTTACAATTCTATTGTCGGGAATTTTAGGACAGTCCTTGGTAGTATCTTCAGTCAGGTCCTTCGTCTATCAATCCACACGACTAACAGTGTTCCGAAGGGGAAAAATATGACCTAAAAACACTATTTAACAGTATTTGCAATTCTGTTCTCAGGAGTTTTAGGGCAGTCTTTATTGTTGTCACCAGTCAGCCTATCGGCCATCAAACCACGCGCCTTGCAATGTTCTGAAGAGAAAAAAATATGACCTAAAAACACTATTCAACAGTATTTGCAATTCTATTGTTGGGAATTTTAGGGCAGTCCTTGGTGTATTCTCTAGTCAGGTTCTATCAGTCATCAACCCACGCGCCCAACAGTGTTCTGAAGTGGAAAAGCATGGATTCAAAACACTATTCCACAGTACTTACAATTCTATTGTCGGGAATTTTAGGGCAGTCCTTGGTGTTATCTTCAGTCAGGTCCTTCGGTTATCAATCCACACGACTAACAGTGTTCCGAAGGGGAAAAATATGACCTAAACACACTATTTAACAGTATTTGCAATTCTGTTCTCAGGAGTTTTAGGGCAGTCTTTATTGTTGTCACCAGTCAGCCTATCGGCCATCAAACCACGCGCCTTGCAATGTTCTGAAGAAAAAAAAAGATGACATAAAAACACTATTCAACAGTATTTGCAATTCTATTGTCGGGAATTTTAGGGTAGTCCTTGATGTTATCTCCAGTCAGGTCCTTCGGCTATCAATCCACACGCCTAACAGTGTTCCGAAGGGGAAAAATATGGGCTATAAACACTATTCAACAGTATTTGCAATTCTATTGTCAGGAATTTTAGGACAGTCCTTGATGTGGTTTCCAGTTAGGTCCTATCGGTCATCAATCCACGCTCCCAACATTGTTCTGAAGTGGAAAAACATGGATTCAAAACACTATTCAACAGTATTTGCAATTCTATTGTCAGGAATATTAGGGCAGTCCTTGGTGTTATCTCCAGTCAAGTCCCATCGGCCATCAATCCACGTGCCGAACAGTATTCCGAAAGGGAAAAATATGGCATAAAAACTCTATTCGACAGCATTTGCTATTCTATTGTCAGGAATTTTAGGGCAGCCTTTGAGGTATTCTCCAGTTATTTCGCCCAGTTCGCAAAAGGGACGGATAGTTGATCTCTCTACTCCAATATGGAGTAGGTGTCTCTGTAGGTAGTAATATCCGGAAATAAGTCAAAAGCAAGCGACACCTTCAGAACTGGGCAGGGAACATAGGATACGAGCTTTATTCCCGAATAAAACATTCTAGTTCTTTCCTGTAGACATCTATTTTTAGATTGAAAATCTGTTAGTCTTTATAAACGAGCATATAAGCCTCTTGATGTTACATAGAGATAAAGGGGATTTAAGTTTGGGCAACTGAACTCCAGCCTTAGCCAATTGGTCCGCCTATTCATTGTCATATATACCTCAGTAACTTGGAGTCCACCGAAGCAAGTTTTTCAGTGCCTTAACTTCCATCCGCTGCATCTCTTCTCCAAATCCCAGCAGAACTATAAAAGTTCTTTATAACTCACAGCCGTTCTGTTAGAGTTAATCATTCATGGGAGATGGAGGTTCCATTGGCCTAGGTTCTCCAGAAAAGAAAATACCATCCCGATTAGAATCCACTGTAAGGCAACTGTGATTAGAAAAGAATTACTTTGACGGCTGTTTAAGGGTACTTTGAAACTCAGCAATTACAGTTTGATTTTGAAAAAATGAGACCTCATAGTCCCCCAAATGGCAAAAATTACACATTTGGGAACATCACTCCAAGGCTAAAGACAGTAGGATGTATCTAAATGGGAAAAGTGAGGATTAATGAATATGCAATAAAGTTTGAAGGGTAAAACCTTTTTTGTGTGTGCTAGGGTGCAATGTAAATTACAGAAATGAAGTTTAACATTTAAAGAGAGGAATCAAAAAAAGAACATTGAAAAAATGAGATAGTTGGAAACTTAAGGTACTTTAACAGCCAGGAATAGCAACTTTTATTTTTGAAAAAAAAATGAGTGACTTTGGGGTTCCTTCATGGATTTATTTTGGGGACATCATCTACAGGTATAATTACCTATTTGGGAATATTATTCCTATGTATCAGAACCACATGTGTGCACACATATCATCATGTAATGTAGCTGAGTTAAAAGATTCGGAATTAACCCTCTCGGTATTTGTCTCGTTCGTATCTCGTATCTCTTGAAGTATCTCGTCGTTAGCAAAACTGACCAGATCTCATCATCATCATCACGAAAACTCCAATAACTTGACGGACGACATATTTCGTCATTGGCAAATTGAGCAGATCTTCATGGACGAGATAGCTCGTCGAAACCACTTCGAGGGTTAAGGGAACACAGAATTTAACCGTATTCACATAGGTATGTACGTAAGGGGGCGGTACCTAAATCCTCCTGATGGTATCTCGTCATTAGCAAAATTAACGAGATCTTTGATATCTTGTTCATCCACATCTTGTCTTTCCTCCGCACGAGAAGAAATATGACGAGATTTTGATTTCGTCATTGTAAAAAAATCTGCAAAATATTGATGACCAGATATCTCGTCATTAACAAAATTTACGAGATCTTGAATAATCTTGTCTATCCACATCTCACCTCTTCTCCGCATGAGAAGAAATCTGACCAGATTTATCTCGTCATAGTACAAAAATCTGCAAAATATTGATGACCAGATATCTATTCATTAGAAAATTTGACCAGATCTTGCTGGACGAGGTATCTCGTCCAAACCACTTTAAGGGTTAAAGTACTCGTGTACAAGACTTCCATTGACTCCACCTTATTAGAAGAGTTGCCTTTTTTGGGACAGCTGCAAGTATTGCAAGCAGCTGCGAAAGACCCCGAATTCTTATACATGTACGCCGATCCATGCTTCTACATGCATTGCCGTAGGTGGTCTGAACTTTGAGCACCTGCCATGAAATTGCAAGTGAGCACTACTGTCAAACTGCAAAATTATATCTGATAAAACTGCTCAAATGCCTCATATCTTCCATTTCAGCGCCTAAGTTTACCCTTTGACATATCCTGGTGGAGCTTACGGACATTTCCCCCTATGTAAATACTGTTTAACTGTATGTTTCCTACCATCCCCTTAACTTCGTAGAGGGATTTTTGAAGCACCCTGTGGGGACCGCTTCAAAACAGAACAATTGATCGTACTGATGATGCGGTAAAACCTCAGTATCGATCATCAAGCTTATCGATACTCTTGAAATGGGTCGCCGTTCACCGAGTCTTTCTCCGATTAATATTTTCAAATTCGATCCATGAATTTTGTAACGAATAACTGCAGAAATATTTTGTTACTCTCATATACTGTGCTTTTGGTACATGGTATGAGCTCTGCAGCATCATCGGATGCTTCAGACGGGTCAGTGACATTGTCTCGGTCATTCGTGTGACCTTCTCCCCCTGCACAGTGGGTGCGTTTCGTTCCCCTCTGGTCTTCGGACTTCTCCCTCTCCCATTTCTTTGTCCAGTTGCAGTGACGGACTCTAGATCGAGGGATGGGTTCGGGAAAACGTAATCATATACCGGTCTCAAGGGTACAGAGACTGAATTTTGTTAAATTAAAACATACAATATTAAACAATTCGACGCCTTATAAATTGGGTGCTGATTTTAGTCACATTCCTGCATCCCCTCCCAATACATCTCTAAGTGAGGGACACAGCAACTCAAGTCTATGACGCATGTGGGCCTCAGTGGCCTAATTGGTTGGAGTCACGGATTAAAAACCGGAGGTATGCAAGTTCCGTAATTGTCCGTCGAATTGGAATGTTTGCTGGGTCGAGTTAGCCCTGTCAGAAGAGCAACGTACTAGCAATCGATTTCGAAACTAGGTTTAACCAAAGACCGTTGTATACATGAGGCTGGTGCACGTTAAATCTGACGTACTCATGTTGGCCTGGTTTGAAAGTTCGGAGAGTGGGGTTCCAGCTCAGATGTTGACGTTGTCATTTGATCGTGGTTTGAAATTCCGTGTGTCCTTGGATTTTTCCGTTCAGGATTGCTCCCGGACTATCGCCAATAGCCCGTTATGTTGCTCCAGTGCGACGTTAATTATCTACCTACCTAGAATGCTCGTTTTTTCATTCATGTTACTGTGAACCTCATTCGCGTTGTGTATCAGAGTTAAGTTAAGTGGTTCATAACTAAGCCCATTATGAATGGTAGGTATTTGAATTAACGTCGTGCTGGAGCAACACAACGGGCTTTTGACGACCATTATGAATGATGTTAAACTGAGTGGACATTGAAAAAATAACATTTGTGTTTGTTTTTAACATTGATCAGATGAACAGACACATTACTCGCTTACCCAGCTTGTAGAATTGCGGATTATCAATTGGAGGGTTGAAAGTTCATGACTTGATCCTACCAAAGACCGTCGTGTACGTGAAGGCTGGTACACTCTCAATTTACCATAACTGAAATGCTTTTATGTTGGCGAGTTGCGGAAGTTTGGAAAGGTGGGGAGCCATTTTAGATATTGACCTCGCCATCTGAACGAGGTTCAAAATCGAGAGGTGTTGCCATCGTATCTTTCCCTTCGCGATCCACTGCTGTCACCAATACCCCTCTGTGTTGTTCCAGTGTGATGTACAGTAGAATTCCAATTATCAGAATCCATTGGGACCAGACCCCATTCGGATAATCAAAAATTCAGATAATTGGATTTTTTCCGAAAAAAGGTCTAGTATGTATTTTAATTAAATACTGTGTGCATGTATGAATGTTGAAAATGGGAGAAAAAAACTATTTTTAAAGAAAAAGAGCTTTTAATTAATTAAATGTAACGGCCACACTTTTACATGTTAAGCGTACTTACAAGTGCTATACATTAGTACAGTATGTACGTGCCGTACTGTGAATGAAAGTCATTACTTGCTGAACATCTCGGTTAAAGTAAGCTGTTTGACTGTCCACATCCGTTTTCGGGCATCCGCTTGACAGTGAGAAGTTGCATGTAGTCACACTAGGGTTGACGCTCCATCCACTTCAACGCAGTTTTAAGGTCGGCAAATGCTTCACTAGCAGATGGTCCAGTGTCTATACTTCAACTTCGACATTAAGGTCATCTTCTTCCTCGACACTTTCTTCTCTCACACTTTCAATAAGTTCATCATCTTTTAGAATTTGAAACTCAGAATCATTTTTTTGCGAATCGCAGAACGTATCCGTCTTAATTTTTTTTCTGAAATTCTGAAAGCGATTCGGATAATCAGCGATTCGGAAAGTCGGAGTTCGGATAATTGGAGTTCTACTGTATATTCAACTACAACTAGCAACTGTGACACCTGGCAGTTCATCCTTACTGCAACGTGAAATCGTACAAGTAATGCACTTTTTGGCCGCTAGGGAGTCTTAACTGAAGTAACCGGTTTAAATTCGATCGCCTGTTTTGTTAGAAAAAAATTTCCATACGCCTCAATTATTTTCACTTGAAAATAACGACGCTTAAATTCAATCCCTTGCCCATAAAACCCTCACCGTAAAATGTTTTCGCTGAAGCACCTGTGTGTATTTAATAACTCGAAACTTTTTCTTTTCATCAATCAAAAATGATTCCTTGTCCCCTTTTAGTCACTATACGCTGTGAGAAATTTTATTTTTACAGGAAACCCTTTGAAGGATCGGTATTCCTTGAAGGTGTTGTTACATTAATTCTAGGAAATAGCACCTTTTCGACTGTGATCTTTTGGGAAAGGTTTTCTTTTGTTTCATTCAAACAATTCAATAACAGAAAAAGACATTACAATACAGCAAAGACATTACCTAGTACATGGAAGGGATTTCTCACATCACTATTCCTGGATTAAGTCCTCTAAACGTTGTTTGATCGCCTACTTCACTATTAAAAGAAGTTATATCGAGAATGTGTATATTACATTAATAATGAGCCATTATAAAGAAAAATTAATTTTGTTGACTTAGGTATACAGTAGCATTTGGGTTTTTCCTTTGTAGGGCGTTATCCCATGATGGAGTTGATCAACGTTAATTAAAGGAAACAGTTCCATTTCGAAAGTGATCTTGTGTGAAAAGCTTTCTTTTGTTTCAGTCAAACAGTTCAATAAAAGAAAAAGACATTACGATACAGCAAATATATTACCTAATATATGGAAGGGATTTCTCGTATCACTATTTCTGGATTAAGTCCTCTAAACGTGTAGCAACGTTTGATCGCTTACTTCTAATAAAAGAAGTTATAACGAGATTGTGTATATTACATTAATAATGAGCCATTATATAGAAAAGTAATTTTGTTGATTTAGGTATACAATAGCATTTGGGTTTTTCCTTTGTAGAGCGCTATCCCATGATGGAGTTGAGAAACGTTAATTAAAGGAAACAGTTCCATTTCGACTGTGATCTTGTGTGAAAAGCTTTATTTTGTTTCATTTAAATAGTTCAATAACAGATAAAGACATTACAATACAGCAAAGACATTACCTAATACATGGAAGGAATTTCTCACATCACTATCATCTTTTCCTGTATAAAGTCCTCTAAACTTTTAGCATCATTTGATCGCTTACTTCACTATTAAAAGAAATTATATTAAGAATGTGTGTGTATGTTAACATTAATAATAAGCCAGTCTTTAGAGAAAGAGTAATTTTGTTGATTTAGGTATACAATACGATTCATTTCCCCCTTCAAATACCATTTAAGATCGATTATAAAATCTGCATACTTCAAACTTGGATGAATCAAGAGAAAAACAAAGATATTTTTATAACACTAAAATGGCAATTTTCTTAGTGTTTATGTTAGATAGAGACTAGAATATGGATATGTTGTTTGCAATTATTATTATGACTGCCATATCATAGATATCGAAAGAACACAAAAGAAATATTTTGAGAAATGCTTTTTTTGAAAATTATGAATCTTTAGATATACATTCTTCTGAATCGCGAAATTGTTCCAGTTTCATTGCTTTAAAACTTCATAGAGACATTGTTTTATCAAAATGTTTTACAACCTACATAACAAAATCGATTCGCTCTTTTTAGTATCTTGTATTGATTTTAATGCCCTCTGGTAAATCACCAGGAGCTGTCAATTATTTTTTGTTAAACCTTTAAAAAGAGAAAAATGTGACAATTTTGCTACAGAAAGATTTTTTAAATTGTGCAATTCTTTATCGCTGGTGGGATATATTTTTAAGGATTTCAATGCAATAAGTAATCTGCTACAGTGAAGTGTTGTTTTATCTATAATCTAACTGCTTTTTGTATCTTTTTCTCACGTCTTTTGGGATCATTTATTTTATGTTCTGTGTAATTGGACATTTTTCTGTAAAAAAAGACAAAAAATGAAACAAATAATTACAAAACTGAGGTCAATTCAATCATGGTCAGTGTTATTTTCAAGTGGATCGCGAATAGGGATGCGACATCGATAGCAAAACATCGATGTTTTGAAACATCGATGTTCAAAATTAAAACATCGATGTTGATAATACATCGACCCAAAAACATCGATGTTTTTAAAATTCAGGGTATTTAAACTTTTTCCCCCATTTCTAAAAACTGGTTTAGCAACTTGTGATGCTACATCGACAGCAAAACATCGATGTTGATAATACATCGTCCCCAAACCATCGATGTTTTTAAAATTCAGTGTATTTAAACTTGTTTCCCCATTTCTTAAAACAGGTTTAGCAGCTAGTGATGCGACATCGGCTCCAATATATCGATGTTTTTTTTCTAAAACATCAATGTTTAGAAAACATCGACATCGATGTCGCATCCCTACTTATCAGACCCTTCATCCTTGGTCACTTTGGTCTAAAATTATGTTCAATTTGCTGATTATAAAAATTATGCTACTTGGTTGTTTTTAAAATTTTTATAACGGTATTTTTTTTCATTTAAAAATAAAACATCGACAAAGTAAAAACATCGATAAGTATAAACATCGATGTTACCAAAACATCGACCCCAATACATCGATGTTAAATACATCGATGTTTTTAAAAAACATCGATGTTTTGAAAACATCGACATCGATGTCGCATCCCTAATCGCGAACGCCCGGTTTGTAAAGTAACGTATAGAGAGTAGGGATGCGACATCGATGTCAATGTTTTCAAAACATCGATGTTTTTTAAAAAACATCGATGTATTTAACATCGATGTATTGGGGTCGATGTTTTTGTAACATCGATGTTTATACTTGTCGATGTTTTATTTTTAAATAAAAAAATGTACCTTTATAAAAATTACCAAGTAGCATAATTTTCATAATCAGCAAATTTAACATACTTTTAGACCAAAGTGACAAAAGGTGAAGGGTTTGAAAAGTAGGGATACGACATCGATGTCTTCTAAACATTGATGGTTTATAAAAAACATCGATGTATTGGAGCTGATGTCACATCACTAGTTGCTAAACCAGTTGTAAGAAATGGGGTAAAACGTTTAAATGCAATGAATTTTAAGAACATCGAAAGTTTGTGGGCAATGCATTATCAACATCGATGTTTCAATTTTGAACATCGATGTTTTGCTGTCGATGTAGAATCACTAGGTGCTAAACCAGTTTTAAGAAATGGGGAAAAAATACACTGAATTTTAAAAACATCGATGGTTTGGGGGCGATGCATTATCAACATCGATGTTTTGCTGTAGATGTTGCATCCTTAGTTGCTAAACCAGTTTTAAGAAATGGAGAAAAAGTGTAAATACACTGAATTTAAAAAACATCGATGTTTTTGGAACGATGTTTTATCAACATCGATGTTTTTGGAACGATGTTTTATCAACATCGATGTTTTAATTTTGAATGTCGATGTCGCATCCCTAATAGAGAGTGTGTGCCTGCTCAATCGATGTCGAGCTCAGGTGTGACCTCGTCATCTGACCGTGGATCAAACTTACGTTGTGTTGTCCTCGATCTCTCCCTTCGGGTTTGATCCATCGCCAATAGCCCGTTGGGTTGCTCCAGTAAGACGTTAGTTCCAATACTTACTTACCTTACTTTCAAGTAGATTATTTTTTGTACATTTCAATCTACTTTTCAACTTTAAAATCAATTCTAATGATTTTTTTGAAGTTTTTGAAACGCATTCAATTAAGAAGCAAATAAAAAAATAATTAATTTATTAATTTCGAGCAATTACTGAACGGGATCGTCAAATATCAAAGTTCCGACGAAGGATAATGAATGGTAAACATTTATTATTTCTAGAGCTCGGATCGATATGCAAAAATGTGACCTGAAATATGCATTACAAAATCCCAAAATATGCACTAAAACCCAAAGTATGCGAAATTACAAAAAAAAAAATTTCATTCTTACAAAAAGGGTAGTGATGAAGATAAAATAAAATTGAGCCCTTGATGCATCGCCCTGCGACGAATAATGTGCTCAGATAGCTTAAGGACTCCGTCTGACTGAGTATCTCCGTAGCAATTCGATTATTATAGAACCAAGCAGTATTTTTTACTTCACGCGCTTTCGCTTTCATAATTATTTTTCTGTTCCTCTATATATTATCTTTATCCAGACATTTTTGACTAAACAAGAAAAGGCCAGGCCAACCAACCCAAATGCGTTTAGCTTCTGAAAATCTTTCTTCCGAACGTACTAAAAAGAGTTCTTTGGAAAAAAATTTGAATTTTTTCCGAAAAATGTTTGAAAATAGAAACAAATTGTCCAAAAATTCACAAACCATGCAAAAATTCCCAAATATGCAAAATGGTCCCAAATATGCAAAATAAATTAGGTTTTTTTGGTTGCAAATTGTTACAAAACACTCAATACGTATTTCTATCAACATTAGGAGCTAAAAAAAAGTATGCAAAATATGCAAAATCCGAGCTCTGATTATTACTGTATTAAATATCTTTCTTTCGTTACGCCACGTATATATAATTCTTCTATTGAGAGCCATACCGGTGTTCTAGAAGCTCCAGCTATCTTTTGATTCCCCCAATGTTCTGGTGGACCTGTTCATCACTGTCCAGTTGTGACATTTTCTGTCTCAGTAGTGACAGAAATACTTTCGGAGTTACCAAGGCCACCCGAATTTTACTTTGGTTTTGAATTGAAACACTCCCATCGCGATCTTGAGATGGACAGAATCGAGTACTTTTAAGAATCAAATACTTGATATTTGAGTACTTTCAAGTATCGATTAAACATTCGAATACGAAAAAACCTTGAGAAAATCAACCAACTGCGTTATAAGATATAAGGCTATTGTTAAATTGGTATTCAATACTTAGAATATATACTTTACTATTCGAATACTTGGGATCGATTCTACTGTATTCGAATACTACGAGAAAATTTCGAGTACAAAGAATACATTTAAGTATCGAGTAAACGAGTATTTTTGAATTCGAATACTACCATCACTGATGAAGATCTGGTCAGTTTTGCAAATGGCGTGATACCCCGTCGAGACATCCACCAGGAGGGTTAAAAACGCCCCATTTTTTCTTTTGCTTGAAGAATGGGAACCCTGTTTAGACCTTCCTACCTCAAGGAATATATTTATATTTTTTCAATCTCCATTTTATTTTTAGCTTATTACCGCATACTTTTTGCGCTGATTATCAGGCTCGACTTTTTTGACTTCTGAATCACATTTAAATCAGTGACAAGGTTAATAGCATTCATCATACCCAGAAACAAATTATTTTGACGTAAATAGATGTGTATCACCGACTTAGATCAAAGAAGTTCCATCCTTTCACATATAGAAATCTGTCATTTGGGAAAAAAAAATCTTTGGTTTGCATTTCTGAAGAGTGAGCAACAAAATTTCTAAACAGTGTATGGCAGTGGGCCATCTAGGTAAATGGCCTTCTGCCCGAATTGGAGTGAGATATTGCATCCTCTTATACCAACCATTTCCAGATTGAAGAGAAACTTAAATACGACAGATAGCTATCACCTTATATGAATTCATATTTTTAGATGGTATCTTTAAAATGATGTTGATAATAAAATGTTAAAATTGGGTTTTATATTTTTTTACACTGTATGGTATTTTGCTGTGAACCCTCCAATTGTTTCGAAGAGGTGTCTCGTCCAATATCTGGTCAATTTTGCTTAGGACGAGATATCTCGTCGAGATAAAACAGTTCTATTACTCCAAGGGAACGAAGATCTAGATAGAAAAAGAAATCGTCCCTTAACCATAGTTGGTGACGGTTTGACTCTAAACAGAATGCTGTACTGGTGAAAATATAGATGGCCTTTGAGGAGTCTATTTCTAGAAGGGTACCAAGCTCACTAGGGGAAATGGCAACCGTATGCAAAAGCATGTATGGCTATCGCCATTGGTGGGTAGTTATTTCGCCACTTCTATCGTTTCCGGCATCGAACGACTATACCGAAAAACCCATTTTTTTTAACGAAATTTAAAAGAACATTTCCGGGTCTTAAAGTACCTTTGATAGTCAATTATATAACTTTTTAGCGATATAGGTAGTAATTAGTATTTAGTAATTGTATTTACATACCGGAGTACACAACACAATAGGCTATTAATTTTAGAGGATTTTTCCGGTACTGAAGTGATGAAATAAATCTTTAATTTTGTTTTTAACTCTATTAGATTTTTAACTATTAAATATCAAACAAATACTTTTTATAGCAATTTATAAATGTACTTTTTTATTGTTTCTTAGTTTCAAAGTACCTTAAATAGCTGTTAAATTTTCAAGAGGATTTGTTTCGAAATGAAGGATTTAAAGTTCAAATTGTTTTTGTTTAATCCACCGAGTTGTTTCGACGAGATATCTCGTCCATCAAGATTTGACGGATTTTGCTAATGACGCGATACCTCGTCATCAAGATTTGACGGATTTTGCTAATGACGACATACCTCGCCATCAAGATTTGACGGATTTTGCTAATGACGACATACCTCGCCATCAAGATATTGCCGATTTTTCGATGATGACGACATCAAGATCTGGTCTGTTTTCTTCTAATGAAGAGATATCTCATCCATCAAGATCTGGTCAATTTTTGTAATCTCTAGATACTTCGGCGAGACAACCATCAGGAGGCTTTGTCCAACTCTGGTTGTGCCTTCGACAAACATCCGAATTCCGTACATCGTCATAATATGCCCAACTTCACGATCCATGCACTATCATTAGTAAAATATTTCGCGAAACGTATCCTAAATACGTCCTCTACAGATGTCCCTCTCTCACCCCGCCCCTTATTCCTAAACGTATGTTCTCTGTCACAATGAGTAGAACTAACGAGATTTATAAGCAAGCTTTATTCAGTGTATGGAATATGGATACTTTGATCCTTTTCTGTAATCTTCATTTCAATATTCATCGAATAGTTCTCGTTCCAGTGCATCTTTGTGACTGCATATGCAACCAGATCTTCCACATCGAATAAAGTTAAAAAAATTAATTCAATATTTGTCGGGAACATCGAATGGTTCTTTGTTTGAATCCAACTTCGAGGTTCCATCCGTTGCAAGAATCCTTGTATCGCCTGAACTAATCTGCCCAATTACATGGCCTTTATTACACACTACGCACTAGGGTTAATAAAATATTCGGTGATAGACACCCTAAATACGTCCTCTAGATTCTTTTGGCTCACTTCCTGTTCCTTGGCGTTTGACCTTTATCACATTGAATGGAACAACTCTGATTTATTTGCAAACTTTATTCACTATAGGGAAAACCAGGACTTTTGATCCATTTTTTCTTTGACATTTCTTTTAAGTAACTCAATTCAATATTTATCAGAGTATCCAATGTTTCTTCGCTTAAGTCCAACAATGGTTGCACCCATTAAAGCATCCGAAGTTCCTGCATCATCAGCACTTTCCCAACTACTTGGTCGATCTATTCCGCACTATCGTTAATAAAATATTCTGCCATTACATCCTACATACGTCCTATATAGATTATTTTGACTCATAGCCTCTTCTAGCATTTGTTCTCTATCATATGGTTTGGATTTGTTGTGATTTATTTTCAAACCTTATTCAGTATACGAAAACCGGGACATTTTGATCCATTTTTCCTTTAATATATTTTATAATAAATTCAATACAATATATCTATTACAGAGGGTAGGATGGCTTTTCGTTTAAGTTCAGCACTGCACCCTCTGAAAGCATCCGAAGTCCCTGCATCATCAGAACTAATGTGCCCAATTACGTGGTCCATCTACTCCCGCACTATCGTTAATAAAATATTCTCCTATTGACTCATCGTAAATACGCCCTGTATAGATTCTCCAGGCTCACTGCCTCTTTCTTATCGTATGTTCTCTATCAGTTTGAATGGAAGAACTAATGATTTATTTTTATATTTTATTCAATTTAGGCAGACAGGGACATTTTGATCCATTTTTTAACATTTGATTAAAAAAATTTAGTTAAATATTTGTCATACTATCAAATGGCTCTTCGTTTAAGTTCAACACCGTAATTGCACCCTCTGAAAGCATCCGAAGTCCCTGCATCATCAGAACTAATGTGCACAATTACGTGGTCCATCTACTCCGCACTAATCGTTAATAAAATATTCTGCTATCGACTTATCGTATATACGCCCTATATAGATTCTCCAGGCCGACTGCCTTTTTCTTGGCTTATGTTCCCTATCAAATTGAATGGTAGAACTAATGATTTATTTGCATACTTTATACAGTATAGCAAGGGCAGTGAAATTTTGATCCATTTGTAGACATTTGTTTTAATAAGTGTTATTCGATATTCATCAAAGTATCGAATGAATCTTCGTGGAAGTCCAAATCTGTGGTTCCACTCACTACACGTATCTGATGTCTGCATCGTTAGAACTAATGTGACCAATTACTGGATTCATTTACTCTGCTACTATCGTTAATAAAATATTCCGCGAAAGACTTGTCTTGAATACTCCCTTATAGATTCTTCTCCCTCGCTGACTGTTCCTAAGTGTATGTCCTCCATCACATTGAATGGGACTATTGAGATTTATTTGCAGACTTTATGTAGTAAAAGGAATACTTGCAGTAGGAATATATGAAGACTATAATGAATAGAAATAATATTTTTTTCCTTCTTCCACCATTAGTATAATCTCATTCAAGAATTTATTAATCATATTAAACAATAGTTTAGTTATATGACACCTAGTCGCTGGACCAACTTTCCTTATGGGACTGGGACTCACTTTATAGATTTAACTCAGTGATAACTTAAGGATATGAATTTTTTTTTTTTTTTAAATATATGAAGCATTATTTTGTTTTTATTGTCTTTTCTTTTTGAATTTTCTTACTTCTTTGGTCAATCCTGTGAAATTTGTTTCCTTTTTTAACTTTTTTTGGCTCTGATTTCAAAAAGCTACTATCCTTTTAACTGTTAATTATTTTGCAACTTTTTTAAGTGTTTTTGCAGTAAAAATAGTTTTCATCTTAACTGTACGATGAAATGGTTAACAATTAGAGAATTAGTTTTGCTTTACTGTAAGTACTTCGGATGGTTTCTATATACAAGGTAAATAATCTGCCAATTAAATAAAATTTAACTACTCAAAATAATTTTATTTAAAAAGAAGTAAAATTAAATATTCTATTATTTTACATAGTTTCTGAAAGAAATGTCATTAAGTTTCGGTTATTGACTTGAATTCTTACCAGAATTAAAAAAAATTATTTATAAATTAGCCTTATAATCTATCTATCTATCTATCTATCTATCTATCTATCTATCTATCTATCTATCTATCTATCTATATATATATATATATATATATATATATATATATTAAAAAATAAACCAGTATTTCTCTATACATGGTCAAGTTAAATAGTGAAAGTACATAATTGTAACTGCTTTTATACATAGTTAACTGTTATAACTGATAAAGTATTGATAAAGTATTGAAGTATATTAAAAAATAAGTAATTACTTGTAAAAGAATAGTGGAATTTTCATGACAGCGCAAATAATTAAAAAATGCATATTTATAAGAATTATGCTTAAAATAAGAATGAATAATTAGGTTGTAATGTTTTTTACAGTTAACGAGTTTCTGCTCTAAGCCGACAATATAAATACTTATGTCCACAATCATTGCTTTCAAACTTCATAATTAATATTACATCATTAAAAATGCTATATAATGACTAATGGTTTTTAAAATTGTAGTAATTTTTAGAATAGAATAGATTAGCTACTTCATTTATAGAATATAAAAAGTATAGCCACGATAGCCCGTTTGGAAGAGTCGGAGGGTTGCGAGTTCGAATCCATCCAAACACTGTCGTATACAAAGGGGCTGGTGCACATTAAATCTGTATTGGCCTCAAATGTCCTCACGCTGACGTGGTGTTGAAATTTGGAGAGTAGGGTGCCAGCTCAGGTGTGACCTCGTCATCTGACCATGGTACAAAATTACGTGGTGTTGTCTTCGGTAATTGGTAATTGGTAATTTTAGTTAACGTCGTACTAGAGCAACACAACGGGCTATTGACGACGGTCCGGGATCAGTCCCTTAAGGGAAAGATCCGAGGACAACACTTCGTAACTTTGAACCACGGTCAGATGACGAAGCAACACCTGAGCTGACACCCCACTCTCCAAACTTCCACGCCAACCCACCGTGAGGACTTTCGGCCACGACAGATTTAAGGTGCACCAGCCGCCTCTACACCATGGTGTTGTCTTCGGATCTTTTGCGTCGGGTTTGATTCCGCACCGTCACCCATAACCCGTCGTGTTGCTCATGTGCGACGTTAATTAAAATACCTACCCATCTACATCACATATTCTTGGCGTGAGTTGGCTTGGTTAGCGAATATGATTTCATCACTTCGCTAATATAAATTTCAAACAAATTTCTTAATTGATGTACGATTGTTCATTGGTTAGCACTAATTCGATTAAACGCCAATCCCCCTGCGCCCGACACGTTGCCAAACGGCGATAAACTGCATTTTGAGTTTACTCCGATATGTATCACGCGAAGGCATTTGGATAGTGGAAGTAACATCTTCGCATTCCGTCTAATTAGTTTTTTAACACCGAAAATCCCTTATATCGAGCCAAATCTGATGAATCTATTTTCCTGAACACAGAATATGGATTTCTGGAGAAAAAGTAGTTTTCCTGGGATTTCTGATGGTCAAAAATCTTTCCACAAGAATATACAGTAAACTCCCGACTATCCGCTGGCGGATTATCTACTTTGCGGCTTACCCGCGGTCACTTTGTGACAAAATGTTGTTCAAAAAACTTCAATCTCAAATAAAAAAAGGTGTTTTAACACAAAAAACAAATACAATTAACTGATAATTTTGTGAATAAGTAAATAAACAAACTTTTAAGTTCAGAAATATACTGTTTATTAAATCATAATTGTATGTATATACACACTACTGTAAATAAAAATTGTTTAAAAACATTTTCGTGTTGATTTGTGCCCTTTTGCGGATTATCCGCAGTTGTGGTGTCACTGATTTCCACTGATAATCGAGAGTTTACGGTGCGTCGAAATTCCTTCAATGTCGCTTTGTCTCCATCAGTGATAAAATTTGACAGTATGATGGGAATTTTTTGTCAAATGAAACACATAGAGGAAATATAAAAGTCGAGTGAGCAATGTAGCCTATTTATATGCACAGGATCATGTGACCAAAACTAAAAGTAACGTCACAATTAGAATACTCTTGCCTATCAGTTGGAATCATTCATCATCTGATTTGGAACACAGGACGGGAGAAACCGCCCATTCATCGATTCATCATCTGATTGGTCCGTATAACTTTGTAGGCTTTGGCGATTTCACCATATTCGTAGCCACTTTTATAGAAATGAGAATTCACACATCTATCTTGTCATAAAATGTTATATCGTCTAACGAGGTGATAAAATGCCAAATCTGCTATCCATGTCAGTTTTTCACAGAGAAGTCATATGACTACTAGTCGTCATGTTGGTCACAACTTTTCAATCTTATAAATATCAATGCACAGTCTTCTTATATTTCACGTCTATGGTTAAATAATAGTGGTAGTAGTGTGTTTCTGTGATGATATACGTGTTTCCTATACGTATTCTGAATGTTACATCAGTTGGCTTGTTTTTAAATACGATTGCAACAGTTCAACAATAAAAATTCGATTAAATACATTCCGGATTCATATATAATGGTTGATTGGTCAACAGCAATTAGAGAGATTAAATACCAAATGTTACCGAAACTGCAATAAACTATATTTTAAAGTAACACCGATATGTACACTCGAGAGTGTTTTTACATCAGAAGAGTAAAATCTTTGTACACCGCAGCTTTGTTTGCACTGAAACTTGCTCCTAAAACGCAGTACTTATGCTTCGATAGCGATATAACTAACCGATCTTCAAAAGCGGTGATTCAATACCGGTTTAGAAAAATCTCACGATTGAAAACAAACTCCTATCACCATTTCTCTAAATTTACTTCTTCTCGAAATGAAATAATTTAATGTCAATTAACTGTCAAAAATCTTTCATTTACCTATAAAGCAGGAAACAATTAATCAAGTATATTTTCCATTTCCCTCTTAATATCGCTCACTTTTACTCATTTTTGATGAGTTTAAATTTGTTTGAGAACAGCAGAGGAAAGTTCAATTTGTTTCTATATTTTTTCTAATCAATACCGGTTTTCAAACACCTTCATAATACAAAACACAAATTCCTTTCCTCCAACATACCCCTAAATTTATACTTCTTTTCTAAATGAAATATTTAAAAGTCAATTAAATGTCCAAAATCTTACGTTCGAACAGTTAATCAAACATGTATATACACCTTAACACTCATAATATCGCTCCTTTGTGTATATATTCATTTATGATGAGTTTTAAGTTTGTTGAGGAAATCTCAATCTGTTCCGATACTTTCCTCAATCAATACCGGTTTTCAAACTCCATTATAGAAAACACAAGTTCCTTTCTCCCAACATGTCACAATATTTACTTCTTTTCGAAATAAAAGACGTTAATGTCGGTTAATTGTCGAAAATCCTTCGTTTACCTATTAAGCATAGAACAATCAATGAAACTCGTAACATAGCTCATTTTTACTCACTTATGATGAGTTTTAAGTCTGTCTGATCTGTTTGGTTAATCTGTTCCGATATTTTCCCCAATCAATACCGGTTTTCCCCAAACTCCGTTATAGAAAACACAAATTCCTTTCTCCCAACATGTCACAGTATTTACTTCTTTTCGAAATGAAAGACGTTAATGTCGGTTAACTGTCGAAAATCCTTCGTTTACCTATTAAGCAGAGAACAATTAATGAAAATCGTAACATCGCTCATTTTTACTCACTTATGATGAGTTTTAAGTTTGTTTGAGAAGAATAGAAGAAATCTCAATCTGTTCCTTTTGTATATTCATAAAACAGGGTTCCGGTTTTCATAACCAATTTTTGAAGATCGTTTTAACCTTTAACTGCTGTCATGGGTCTCACAGACCCCGAGTCATTTTTTACAGGTCGTTTCCACCCCTTAAAGTGAATATTGGTCCATGTTCTATTCAGTACTTTCCTACTACGTCCAACAGAAGCCACATTCCTAGACTGGTTTGGCTGCCCCATTTCGTATTTTACACTATTTGCATTTCCCGTGTAGTCTCTTAGACCCTATCACAGCATTTGCGTTACCGTTCTTGTTGAATGAAGTCGACTGAGTTTGAGTAGGGAATTTCGGCAGTGAGCCTAAAATAACTTTACTAAAAAACGACCTGTGTATCTTACACAAAAAGAAATTCAAGATATTGTTAATAATTGGTCGGAAATAGAGTACTGGGACAGCAAAATTTCGGATAATATTATTGAAAGCGAACACTAAACGGATTCGGATATTTAGGCTGATTAAGATAAAGACATTTCAAGTGCGTCTTCACAAGAACAATATTTCTACGGAAAAAATAACTTGCCCGGGGGAACCTAATCGTGCCATTAGAACGGCAAAACACAGCATAGTTTTACAGTTTCCAGGGTTGAAACGTCCTGCAAAATTTGGTCCGAAAGCTGAGCCTGAAGAGACATGGAATCTACTTAACTTAGATAGTAATATAAAATATATTTCATGTTAAGAATTGAATTATCTAAATTTAAAATGTATAAATAATAATTATCTAAAGAATCTTTTATTAATATATTATATTAATCAACTTTATACGCACTTTAGTGAGCGAGGTCTGAGAGACCCCTTCACACTAGTTGCGAGACGGTTTGTGACACAGCAGATAATTAACCAATCTTCAAAAGCGGTGCTTCAATACAGGGTTCCCAAACCCCAGTATAGAAAACACAAACTCCTTTCAAACCATACCCCGAAATTAGAAACCCTATTCTCGTGCATAAAACTAAAATTCACCTTTTCAAAAATGCGTTTAAAGCACTACTCTGCAAAAAAAAAAATGCTGATTGACTGACTCTCGCCAGGGAACTGCAGTTATCCAAGCGTGAAGCCTTTTAGCAGATCCGTGTGAGAATGTTCTACGAGAAAAAACTACTTAGAGCGAAAAACGCGTTGCAAGATTGTCGGTAGATGTTACTCAGTCGAACAATTCTTGACTGTTATTTTTGAATAGATGGCGTTAGATTTTCTTAGTTGCAATGGGTATTGTAGAAATATACCCCGGTTTTCGTGTGTGCGTGTTCTTAATCTTGAGTTCTTTGTCTTTTTGTGTATTTTCTCCTTGCATGTGATGGAATACTGCGGGAAAGCGTTTTCCAAGAGGGTTAGAACTTCTTTTCAGTTTGATTATCCCATCTGTATATTTCTCTTATTCGCAACCGATGAGATTTCTGGTCCGAATAGAAGGAAAGGAAAATATAGTAATAGTTTGATTCTTAGGATCAAAAATATTTCTCTGAATAGATGGTGTTAGATTTTCTTAGGTTTGAAGCGAATAGAAGGAAAATAAAATATATAGAAATAGTAGTTTTATTCTTAGGATGAAAAATATTTCTCTGAATAGATTGGTGTTAGATTTTCTTTGGTTTGAACCGAATAGAAGGAAAATAAAATATAGTAATTTACTTCATTTTTTCATTTGGGAAATATTTTTTGAATAGATGGTGTTAGATTTTCTTAGATTTGGTTTGTTGATCTTGGTTAGATATTCTTAGTTTCAATGGCAGTGTAGAAATATTCCACTATTATCGTGAGTGCGTGTTCTCAATCTTGAATCCCTTGTCTTTTTTTGTACTTTCTCCTTACATGTGAGGTGATACTGCGGGAAAGCGTTTTCCAAGAGGTTTCGAAGCTCTTTTCAGTTTGATTATCCCATCTGTATTTCTCTTATTCGCAAACCAATGAGATTTTTGGTCCAAATAGAAGGAAAAGAAAATATAGTAATAGTATTGTAGTTTGCTTTTTAGGAGGAATAATATTTTTTTGAATAGATTTTAGATTTTCTTAGATTTGGATCGAATAGCAGGAAAAGAATGTATATTAATTTAGTATATTTCTGTAGTAAAATTTTTTTTGAATAGATTGTGTATCCTTGCATCTGAAGATGTACTACGGGAAAAGGGAGCTTAAAAGGGTTTTCAGTTAGATTATTCCAACTGTATTTGTTATATTCGCAACCGATGTAAGCATAGATTATATTTTTGGTTAGAATAAGAGAAAAGGAAAATATATAACAACAGTAGTTTGTTTTTTATGATGGGAACCTTTTTATTATTGAATAGATGGTGTTGGAGTTTATTAGGTTTGTGTTATCGCTCTCAGTCACTTTGTTAGATATTCTTAGTTTCAATGGTAGTAGTACATTGTAGAAATAGTTCCCCGTTTTCATAAGTGTGTGTTATTAATCATGAATTCTTTATCGTTTTGTGTACTTCCTCAATGCATTCTAGATTGTACTGAACAATGTTGGAAGTTCTAACTGGACTGTCTTCCTGCATATTTCATCGATTTTTTTTTTATTCGCAACCGATGTAAGCATCGACGAGATTCTTGGACCAAATGGGATTTTATTAAAATTTAGTAATATTATTCTGAGGATGAGAAATATTACTTCAGCTAAATTCTAACCCTTTAAATGACGCAATGCTAGAAAACTTTCTGAAAATAAAGTTATTTATTGACACTCAGTTTTAAAAATATTTATGGGTGAAGACTCATGTATGAATGTATCTTTCACACAACAATTGGCTGTTTGTTTCTTTAAGAGATAATACCTCTTATGTCTTACCTGTTATGTGGAGCACTCTTAGCACCAGAATATAAAATGAGAGCATATTTATATACATTAACCCTCCAAATGATTTTGACGAGATACCTCGTCCATCAAGATCTGACCAATTTTGCTTATGACGAGATATCTTGTCATCAAGATGTTGCCGATTTTTTCATTAATGACTAGGTACCTTGTCAGAACAACCACCAAAAGGGTAATCAGCTTTAATCTGTCTAGAATAAGCATACATCTAGTCTCAACCTTTCAAAGTAGATGAGAGCCAACCGCTCCAACCTTCCGATAGGTTTATGGAAAAACTTGTGAATAGCAGAGGTATTATCCATTTGTAATTAAATGTATAATGGTTGCAGTTGTACCATTTTCTCATTAAAATTTTTTTCATTAAGCCTTAATAGAGAAAGTAGTAAAAGAAAAGCTGTTGTAAAATCAAAAATATGTATCGAAAAATCCACGCAGCCGAATTGTAGTAAATTATGCTTGTAATGGCTGTTTTGAATTGTAATGAAGTTTTTGTTTGACTAGTGTAAATTTCTCGTCTCCAGTTGAACCTTATTTTTTATTGTGCTATTAACTTACTCCACATTGCCTTTTTATTGTGACATAAATTAGATTTTCTTGCTACGCTTCAAGTTTAATGAGAATAAATGGACTTATAAAATGCTACATTTTGTGTTTATTTAGTAAACTTTTAATTAAATAACATTTGCTTTGATACATCGACTTGGATACGTGTTAATATAGATAGATCGTAACCCGTCCAATGTTAGAATGATTTCTATTACATTCATGCAGGGTTGTCAAAGGCGACTGTTGCTACTCTTTTTCAACCTTGGCGAAAAGGGTTATCTTTCATGTAAAATGGTCTCAAAAGCTCCTGTTTTCAAAATTTTGCTGACATTTTTCTTAAATTTGCCAAGTTCAGTTTAAATTTTGTTCCTTTTTAAAACTAATAACTGATGGAAGAAATATATTCCGCATTTTTCTTCAGTTGGAAAATTTTGCAAAAGACACCAAAGTCCAAGTTTTGGCGCTAAGCCGTGGCAATCATGAAAGAAAAACTCCTGTGTGTGTGTTTTGTTGCCAGATTGTCTAGAAAATATTTTTTTAAAGAATAGTTAGTTTTTTATTTTAAAATTTTAAGTTCTTGGCGAGATCTTCAGCGTCTGTTTCATACTTAACCTTTTGAATACGGCTATAGATATAACGTTCCGCGATGCTATCTTGGCGCGATTCTTATAACTTTCAAGGTATAACTGCTGTACTGCCCGTAGTCTAAATGATTTCTTGTCGCGCGCGATCTAGGTATAACTGCTATACCGGCCGTAGTCTAAAGGTTTTTTGTATTTTATGTTTTCGCGGTTCACATTTTGTTACCTGGGCAATTAAAATTTCTACCAAAACAGATTGATAGGTTTTGGGGGTTTTATGGCGCAAGGGCCATATTTGGCCATGCTGCGTCAGACACAAGACTTACAACATCAAGTAATATACATCCAAGGAAAGTTTTTACTCCACAGACGAGAGAAATATACTCAGGGAAGAATAAAAAATAGTATATTAAGATGAAATTTTTTTTTGCTACAAGTTTTAAAAAGGTGTGGTACAAATGCTGCTTTTTCACAAGTGCTTTGTTTATGTTACCGCGAACCCCTTAATGTAGTGTGACAGGGTAACTCCAAAAAATTCACAGTTCCGCCAGTTATTAATGATGCTCCTTTGGTCGAACATTGGAAAAATAAATTTCGTGTTTTTTTTTCTATATTCGTCAGATGAACGTAACATTCTTCGCTTACACGGGATAATCAAAATAGATTGTACAGTAATCATAGCACATAATTCCTGGTTGAACCCCAATCCGACAAAGAGTCGATAGGATGTGGTATTCCGGAGATACGCTCATGTGTACACTACCCTACAATAATGGACCGGACACCAGCGGATTTGCATAAAAACCGACTATTTGTTTGGGGCTGTTTTTCGTGGTATGGCCTGGGACCTTTGCATGTTGTTAGTGTTCAATTGAACGCCGACGCCTACCTGAACATTTTGGACAATCCGGTTCTTCCTAGGCTCAGGCAATTTTACGGAATTGACGAATGTTACTTACGTAAAATTGCCGACGACAACGCTCCATGTCCTGTTGCAGCCTCTGTCAAGCAGTGGTATCAAGATATGGATGTAAAACGTCTTCCCTGGCCTGTTCAGAGTCCCGACCTAAACCCCATACAACATTTGTAGGACGAGTTAGAGCGACGCTTAAGGACCAGGGAACCAACGTCCGAAATCTACTTCTGAGCTGGCGACATTCTTGCAGCAGGAATGGGCACAAATTCCCATAGCTGTGTATCAAAACCTTGTTGAAAGTATGCCCAGAAGGGTTGGTAGTCTAATTGCAGCACGTGAGGGACCATCCCTCTATTAAAGCATGTATTATTTCCCTTATACCATCACATATTGCTGTCCGGTCCATTATTGTACGGTAGTGTATCTTCTAATAGTTTATCGCAGTCGTTACTATTTGCATATTCGTCTGGTACTTTCTCGTACGTTTGTCTCTGTACCGGAAACCTCAGTGACGGCAAAATGATAGTTTGGGTGTTTCTATCGCTGAAATTACGAATGACTAGAAGCGATGTCAAAACTTTCGACGAGAAAATCTGCAATCGAAAACCGGCGACCGCGTTTTCCCAGCTGGAAGAATCACGAACTAGCAAACGGAGGGTTTAGAGTTTGGAACTGGAACCAACTAAAGACAATCGTGCTACGTTTGGGCAGATACACGTTAAATCTGCCGTGACCTCAAATGTTCTCACGTTGTTGATGTTTAGATAGTAGGTAGCCAGCTCAGGTGTCAGCCTCTGATCTTTTTCTTCAGATTGATCCCGGACTGTCGTTAATAGCCCGTCGTAATGCTTCAGTGCGACGTTGAATCAACTACCTGAACACACCGTTCTTCGCATGTTTAGTTTTTTTTTTTGGGGGGGGGGGGATTTCATGGCACAAGGGCCATATTTGGCCATGCTGCGCCAGACACAAGACATACAATATCAAGCAATGGACATAGACACACAATGAAAGTTTTTACTGACACCGAAGAGAGAAATACACCCAGGGATTAATGCACTTGACAGGAATCGAACCTGAATCCCCTACATCTACTTATTTGCATGTTTAATGCAGTATGTGTATTTTATTACACTCCGCTACAAATATTTTTATTGCTTGTTTCACTTTACAATAGTTAAATTTCCAGCGGCTCCTTTGTATAAAATTGCATTTGAATTATCATGATTTGTTTTAAACGTTTATCAGATGAATGTATGCATGTTTATGAATATACGTATGCACGTATGTCTGAACGTGTTTAATATAGCATGCATTTTTTATTACAGGTTATTTCAGCTCGTTTCAAATTTTTTTTGGTCCTTGGCTCATCTAAAAAACTGAATCAGAAGTTCCTTCGCGTAAAAACTGTTTGAATTCTTATATGAATTTTTCTTGAATATTGAAAGAGACAACTGAAATCCGAAGTTGATTCTCGTAACCCCAGAAGGGGTTGCAACAGCATTTTTGTGGTATAGCGAAACGAATATAAGGTTCTCCACTATGTTCGCTTCAAACACTTTATTTAAAAGCATCTCTCCTTCCCACCAGACAAATAGTTTTTACTCATAGAAGACACTTCGATTTCAGGTTGAACTGGTATAAAACAACTACGTCTGTTAGCAAAAGTCTTGTAAAGACTATTATTTATTAGTTTGAATCTCGATAATATCGATGTATATTTGCGTTTGGATGAATATAATACGCAAGTACGGTCAAATTAAATCAGATCTTTATCGAATCGGAATTGAACCAGACAATGAGGAAGTGTGATCTACTAGAGTAGAAGCTCTCTTCTGTCCTTTTCCCAGAGTCAAAATATACACTGAAGAGCCAAAACATTGTGACCACCTACTCAATGACGCGTTGCGCCTCTTTTGGCCTGCAAAACAGCTGCAACTCGCCTGAGCATAGATGCCACAAGTTCTTGGTACATGACTGGAGACAGGTTGTACCACATGTCTAAGCAGCGGTCACGCAAAGCCGAGATGTTCGGACATGGTGGTGTTTGAGCTCTGAGCTGCCGCTACATGACACCCCAAATGTGCTCTATCGGATTAAGATCTCTCCGACTTAGGTGGCCAGGACATTAAGTGGAATTCATCAGTATGCTCCTCGGACCACTCCAACACAATCCGAGCCTTTTGACATGAGACGTTATCCTGCTGGAAGATTCGATTTCCAGTTGGGAAGACAGATACCATGTAAGGGTGCAACTGATCCGCAATAATGTTCAGATAGTTCGCAGCGTTCATGGTCTGTTCTACCACAACTACAGGTCCCAGACTCGCCCATGAGAACGTCCCCCAAAGCATAATACCGCCACCACCAGCCTGTATATGACCTGCTGTACAAGAGGGGAGCAACTGTTTGTCTGTCAAACGGCGTACCCTGACACGACCATCGATGTGATGAATGAGAAATCGGGATTCATCTGACCAGGCAACTCTCTTCCATTCATCCATGGTCCAGTCTCGATGTTTCCGGGCCCACTGTAGGCGTAGTTGACGATGACGCTTGGTCAACAGAGGCACACGAGTGGGACGTCTGCTGCGCAGTCCCATATCCAACAGTGTCCGCTGAACTGCGTGTTCCAAAACACCTGCGCTTGGACCTGCATTGTATTGGACTGTCAGCTGAGCCACTGTCTCGCGCCGATTTTGCTTTACCAAGGGGGGCAGTCTCCGACGTCCTTTTTCTTTGATGACGCGTGGACGACCAACACCTTGGCGTCTACTGCTGGTGTCACCGTCATTTATCCACTTTGCATGAATACTAACAACGGCAGATCGTGAACAACCTACCAGTCGTGCAGTTTCGGTGATACTCGTTTCGAATCTTCTGGCCATTACGATCTGCCATCTATCAAATTAGCTTAGATCAGCAGCCTTTCCCATCATTCGCAAAAGTAAGTGCAAGAATGATTACTTACCTTCTCCAGCAGCATTTAAATACCATTCTCACTTAATCACGTGCCCTCCACGTCATCCAGACGATTTCATTGAAAAATGTGGAGATGGTCATAATGTTTTGGCTCGTCAGTGTATATTTTCCAACAGTATCTTTTTGAAAATGTGACAAAACTATTTACGATTCACTAAATATTTAATAGTATTGTTCATCAGAAATATATTCACTGTAGAGTTCCCTTTAACATAACTTTATTCCGGAGCTAGTTATTTGCATGGATTTTATTTAGATATTATTAGAGCTATTTGCATAGATTTTATTTTTAAAAATAGATTTTTTTTTTTTTTTTTGTGTGTGTGTGTGTGTGTGTGTGATTTTGAAAACTACCCTATTTCCTCTGTGCCAAAAATCTTCATTTACGAAAAGAAACTTTCTCCTCAAAATATCATTTTATCACATATTTAAGGTACTTGGAGACTCAGAAAAATATATAATCAGTATAACAATTTCATCCATTAATCCAAAGGATATATAACCATCAGAAATTGGAAGGAATTCTGATGGTGAAGCTAGTGGTGTGTTGGTATTATATCAGTTCGTATCTTTGGATTAATGCATGAAATTATTGTGATTGGTATTGAATTTTTTTTACTATTTCTGAATCCCCAGTTACCTTATATAGTTGGTAAAATAATATTTTCTGAAAAAAGTTTTTCTCGGAACTGAAGATTTTAAAAATTCGCTTTGTTAGAAGTTGAAATACGGTCAACTTCTGCTGTCCCCATAACAATCGTGAAATTTTGCTCACAGGTAGTCCGAATCTTGTGCGAAGGACTGTTGTTTTTAATTCCTTTTTAGGAATTATTGTTTTTTCTTTTTAATGTTTTGAGTATCAGTAAGGACACTAAAAGGACTGTCACGGGCAACGCCGTGCTGGCCTGCTAGTTGATTATAATGCGAACATGAATGCAGGGGATAAATTTGATCAGCTATTGATTAATTATGAACTTGACCGATGTTGTAAAAAATGGTGGCACCGCATACTATTCTTCTTTCTTTTTTTTTTTGACGCAGCTATTGTTTAATTCATATATTGTTTATCAACAGTTGGGGCAAAACGTGGAGCTGAAACTTTTCAAGGGGCAGTGAGTGCACTGAAGAGTTTATTGCCCAGACTTAAATTGATAAAAATGCACCATCAACGTCTGCGATTCCACTGCAGATAAAAAATATCTAAACCCATTGTTTTATGGGAAATACGAGGAAAAGATTCGGAAACATCTACCAAAATGTACTACTCTGAGACGATGATTTTCTTTTTCTGCGGCATGAAAAAAAGTTCGCATTTTGTGGTGCTGTACTGTTAGCAAAGTGCCACTTTGCTTTGGATAAAACATGTGTTTGAATGACTTTCATTTAAAGCATTAATTGCACGGTGGGATTATTTATGTCGCACTCTGTAATAAAAGATTTATTGAAATGTTATTAATTTTTCCTCGTTTAGAGTAATATTTTATATTAAATTATTGAATTATGAGAACATTTCTTTCGCATTTTTTACATTAAAAACATTCCTGTGCAACTTTTTCTTCAAAATCATGTGCTTCAGAAAGTTTAAAACTGCAGAAAACAAGGAGAATTTTCGACATATGCTTTTTTTTCGAAAATGCAAGAATGCTTTGCTGACACAAAAGAAGATATATTGTGTACGGGGAGGGTGCCATTGATGATTGCACATGCCGTAAGTGGTTCAGGAAGTTTCGTCCCCTGGTTCAGTTCTTTAGCCAGAAACCTCAGAGCTTCTATGAGTGCGGGGTTTATGCAGCTACCGGAAAGATGGAAATCATCGAACAGAACGAAACATGCTATTTGGATTAAATGTAATTTCTGTAGACAAAATGATAATTTTTTTTTGTCAAAAAACCGGGAGTAACTTTTCCATCAGCTCAATATCTTAAATAGCCAATAAAATCATTTTTGAGTTTTTCTCGGGACCGAAGAGTTTGAAAATCATCTTTCTGGGGATTTGTCTTTTAGATCTTTTATCTCATGTAATTCGATTCCGTCTCGGTTTTCGTTGCTTGGAGTATTCAGAATGATTTATGATCTTTCCACGCTAAGAGCGATTCGGAAAATGTGGTGGGGGTGAGACTTCCCTGCAGTAAAAACTGAGAGTTGCGATTTCTTTGAGAGGTCTATCAATCAAATCGACTGGTATCGATGCTCCCAACGCTACCAGAATACCCTCATCGAATTCCGCCAATTTCTCCAGCCTGTATTGCGCATTGGGGTACCAACTAAGGTGTTGGCCTCGTCATTTGACGATGGTTCAAAATTACGAGGCGTTGTCATTGGATCTTTTCCTTAGGGATTGATCCCGAGAGTCCCCAATAGCTCATTGCGTTGCTCGAGTGTGACGTTAATACACCTACCTATCTAATTTGAGTAAGATTCATTCAAAACAACGTGATTTGGCTGTCAACTCGCAGGAGCCTGACTCTCGTAGATTGGCTGTATTACTCCAGTACGGTGTTAATCAACTACCTACCTACCAGGATCTTTGCCAATAGCCCGTTGTATGGCTCCAGTGCGACGTTAATTGACCTTTAACAAACTAGGACTGTCACCAATAGTCCTCTGGGTTGCTCCAAATGGACGTTAATCAACTACCTACCCAAATCGTCGGCAATAGCCAGTTGTGTTGCTCCTGTGCAATGTTTGCCTCATCATCTGACAGTGGTTCAAAATTACGGTGTTGTCCTCGGATTTTTTCCTTAGAGGATTGATTCTGGATAGTCGTCAATAGCCATTGTGTTGCTCTAATACGACGTTAATTAAAATTACCATTACCATTACACTAGTGCGATATTAATTAACCTCGTACCTACCCTAAATGTCGCCAATAGCCCATCGAGTTTCTCCCGTATGACGTTGATTACCTACCTACTTGTATTTATGTTATTTTTGATGGACTTTATTCAGGACGCCGCTGCGAATGAATGTATGGCCTCTATGAACGGGTTCTACCAAGAAGGTGGGAATGTATGTAAGGTGAAATTTGAACTAGCCCCGTTGTGACCTGGATAACTTGAAGTTGGCTAAAAAATCCCCTTTGTAACGCCATAATGATTAACCTTCTTGGTGGCTATCTTCGGGCCGAAAACTACCCTTTTGTACTATCTTCTGATGCAAAAAAACTTTCCAATCTGTCACCGTTAAGGGCAAGGGACGATATGTTTAAGGCCCTCGTCTAATTTCGCAAGATTCTCGTCTTGCGCAGCTCAGGTGTTGCCTCGTCATCTGACCGAGGTTCAAAATTACTAGGTGTTGTCCTCGAAATTTTACCTTAGGGGATTGATCCCGCACAGTCTTCAATAGCCCGTTGTATTGCTCTAGTTCGTCGTTAATTAAATATTACCAATTACTCAAATCTTGCGCGCTATTTTTGATGGACTACATTCAGGACTGCTTAGAATAAATGTGTGGTCTATATATGAACGGGATGTACCAAAAACGTCATATTACTATCAACTTCACCTACAAACAATCAACTATCAAATCCATTCGGAATTTATTCTCTCTAATTTTTATTGGCAACGTGCTTGAATCGGTATTCAAAACCCAAGCCATGTAACATTCCGTTTGAAATACGAACACGAAAACACTTGTGGTCGCAGAAAAACAATCGCCTCTTACATTTGGCTTGCAAGAAAACGCCTTATAAGTTGAAGTAAAAGAGATGAAATCTCTTCCATTTTCGATTTCCGGGGAGTTCAGTTTCACCTTGAGATTACATCAACCTGCAGCCGTGTAACTACTTTTGCATTCAAAACACACCATTGTTTCAATTTGCCCGTTCGCTATCCCATGAAATCTTCATCTAAATATTTCGATCCATCCTTTGTATTAAATGGCTTAAAAAGTGCGTTTACCAAGCAAATTTACGCCTTTAAGTCGTAATTATCTTCCCGTCACGAGCAGTTGTGGAGGTCGAATATTGAATTTGAATTGTTTTCAGTTTGTATGACATTCAAGTTCTTTAACATCTCTACTGTCACGAACAGGTTTGTTAGTACCGGCAATCGGTGTAGTTGTTTTGAAGCATCGAATTTCTTGCTAAAACTCAAAGTGGTTTCTGCGAGATATCTCGTCCATTAAGATCTGACCAATTTTGCTAATGACGAGATTCTCGCCTTCAAGATGTTGCCGAATTGTTTGTGATAATGACATCAAGATCTGGTCGGTTTTGCTAGCAAGATACCTCATCACACCAACCCCAGGAGGGTTTATAATGTTTTCTCGAAACATCTGAGGGTTTCAAACTGAAAATCAGTAGCATAGCGTAACGTACATAACTAGGAATGATGAGAAGGATCGAAAGCAGAAAATATTGGGCGCTTATTTTTAGACAACCTAATAAGTCCACTCCTTTCGTCTGGGGCCGACCAACCGGTATAGTGGTTAAGGTGTTAGCCTCTAGATCGAAAGGTTCCTGGTTCAAATCCGGGCCCGGGCATGGATGTTTGTAAACGTATGGTGTAGAGGCGGCTGGTGCACCTTAAATCTGTCGTGGCCGAAAGTCCTCACGTTGGGTTGGCGTGGAAGTTTGGAGAGTGGGGTGCCTGCTCAGGTGTTGCTTCGTCATCTGACCGTGGTTCAAAATTACGAGGTGTTGTCCTCGAATCTTTCCCTTAAGGGACTGATCCCGGACCGTCGTCAATAGCCCGTTGTGTTGCTCTAGTACGACGTTAACTAAAAAAATTACCAATTACCTTTCGTCTGGGCCGACCAACCGGTATAGTGGTTACGGTGTTAGCCTCTAGATCGAAAGGTTCCTGGTTCAAATCCGGGCCCGGGCATGGATGTTTGTAAACGTATGGTGTAGAGGCGGCTGGTGCACCTTAAATCTGTCGTGGCCGAAAGTCCTCACGTTGGGTTGGCGTGGAAGTTTGGAGAGTGGGGTGCCTGCTCAGGTGTTGCTTCGTCATCTGACCGTGGTTCAAAATTACGAGGTGTTGTCCTCGAATCTTTCCCTTAAGGGACTGATCCCGGACCGTCGTCAATAGCCCGTTGTGTTGCTCTAGTACGACGTTAACTAAAAAAATTACCAATTACCTTTCGTCTGGGCCGACCAACCGGTATAGTGGTTACGGTGTTAGCCTCTGGATCGGAAGGTTCCTGGTTCGAATCCGGGCTCGGGCATGGATGTTTGTAAGCGTATGGTGTAGAGGCGGCTGGTGCACCTTAAATCTGTCGTGGCCGAAAGTCCTCACGTTGGGTTGGCGTGGAAGTTTGGAGAGTGGGGTGCCAGCTCAGGTGTTGTTTCGTCATCTGACCGTGGTTCAAAATTACGAGGTGTTGTCCTCGGATCTTTCCCTTAAGGGACTGATCCCGGACCGTCGTCAATAGCCCGTTGTGTTGCTCTAGTACGACGTTAACTAAAAATTACCATTACCATTACCGTGGTTCAAAATTACGAGGTGTTGTCCTCGGATTTTTCCCTTAAGGGACTGATCCCGGACCGTCGTCAATAGCCCGTTGTGTCGCTCTAGTACGACGTTAACTAAAATTACCAATTACCAATCCCTTAAGGGACTGATCCCGGACTGCCGTCAATAGCCCGTTGTGTTGCTCTAGTACGACGTTAACAAAAAAAAAAATTACCAAATTACCATTCGTCTGGGTGTCTCATAATTACGTGGTGTTGTCCTCGGATATTTTCCTTGGGGGATTGATCCCGGACAGTCGTCAATAGCCCGTGGTGTTGCTTCAATAAGACGTTAATTAAAATACCTACCATTCGTCTGGGGGAGAGCCCGGTTGAAAGAGCAACGGATTAGCAACCGTTCAGTTGCCAGTTCGACACTCGGTCAAGCCAAAGACCGTCGTGTGCATGTGGGTTGTCGCACGATAAACGTGTCCTGGTCTCAAATGTCCTCACGCTGGCGTGATGTTAAATTTGAGGAGGGGTACTATGGGCAGTACATTTAGAAAATCACTGCTACGAAATAATAAGACAGTTGATCAAAATACAGGGTTATTCGAAATGAATCATCCTATTTCAAAATGCTATATTTTCATAAATAAACGACACAGAATGATAATACATGAATACAAAGGAAATATATGGAAGTTTTCATTACGAGTGTTGTTTGATATAACTTCCTTTATTTACACGTATAATGTCAAGACGGTATGTAAATTCCTGCCAAACATGTAGTAAAGTGTTAGTAGTAATTGATTGTACAGCAGCAGAAATCCGTTGTTTAAGCTCATGTAACTTTGTGGGTAATGGTGGCATATACACTTTATCTTTTACAAAACCCAAAGGAAGAAATCGCATGGGGTCATATTAGGCGACCTAGGTAGTCAGCTGTGTAACATCAAGTCATCTGGTCGACTGCGACTGATCCAACTACGAGGTAGCTCCGTGTTAAGGATACGACGAACCTCTGTAGCCCAGTGGTGTGGTACCCCATCCTGTTGAAAAACGAATTTGGAGAGATCTTCTTTTATCTGGAGGAAAAGCCAGATTTGCAACATATCCAACTAGGTAATGCCAGTGACTGTTTTTTTCGCCAAAAAAGCTTCACAATATAACGCTTCCATATTTTTCCTTTATATTTATGTATTACTTATCCTTCTGTGTCGTTTATTTTTGAAAATATGGAATTTTGAAATTGTATGTTACATTCTGAATAACCCTACAATTGTTACCACTAAAATTTCGTTTACACCAGCGGCATGGTATAGATCTGTGTACTGTGGATGTTATACCCCTTTTAAGTGACCGCTGCAATGGATCACCATTTACGAGCTGTCAGCAAGGGGTCCTCCTTTTGTTCGGTTCCCTATCCTGTTAACCGTGAGGCCGTGAACGCTTTGGTAGAAAGGCAGAAGGTCGCTCTGATTATATCTATCTCACGCCAAACGATACGCCACACAATACTATGAAAGGAAAGCGTCAGTCGTAAATGCCACTCAAGGCTCTATCGCTCAAGTTTGGTAATTAGGTAAGGTGGATTGGTCACATGCAGGTGAAAGAGCCATTCTGTGAGACGATTGAAACAAATCTAAGCGCCGTAGCGTAAATGTTAAGGGGAAACCGTCAGTATAGAGAGTATATTGTCGGTATAAATTTAATGTGAACAGCAATTTTTACCGTGAGATAAGTGTAAATAAGTAAAAGGAAAAAGCACATTCACGAAAAGCAGAAAGAAAACGAATAAAAAATCAGCTGACAAGATCTATTAAAATTACCATATCTCCATTTCTGTTCACTGTGCAGACAAACTAAGCAGTTCTGTAAAGGAAAAAGTCTAAATATTGAGAATATTAAATAAAATGAAGTGTGAAATTTTATTAAAATATATTGACTTTTCAACGTACCTTAAGATAGTTGCAGAGAGCACGTGTGCGAATTATGTTCTTCCTAGTGTGTCCTACAATTTTCAATTGGATTCAGATCAGGGAAATATGTTGTCTGCTTCATCCAACGCCGTCGTTGTGATGTTACCTAACCTCTATAGTGTTTCGGATCAGCGTTTAATGAAGCGAATTTTCTTGAGCGAATAGCTGAAAATGTTTACGCTGCACGTAAATGGTACCGTATCGTGTATCATCTCTGTCGCGTTTCTTTGGAACGTTTTATACAAAAAAGTACACATTCTCTTTTGGACCTATTATCAATTTTGCATGCATATGTTGCCTCTAAGGGAGTGATTTAATAAGTTACATTTTCTGCTAATGAATAGCAATAATATTTTTTACTAGGTCAAAAGAATAGTTCCAAACTAACGTCAATTGTTGAAGGGTATTATGAACAAGAGCTTCAATGGGAATTGTTAAATAGAATTAATTGTTTTAAAAGCAATATACATAATTTATTTTTCTCGCAACAACTTGCACCTCAAAATAAATTCCAACATAATATTTTGTAAAAACAGTTATTTTTTTCAAAACTTTTTTTTGTCGGGCAGGAAAACAAATCTGTGTTCATCTTGGTATATACAATAAAAAAGATCATTGGCATGTGACGATGAGTATGCGTGAAATAAAAATTGCTTTACAAAATAAAGAATTCCAATTTATCGTGGCGCCATCTATGATACACCTTTCAAAGATATTGATTTACCCTGATTCTAGTTTACATGTGTTGTAAATCAGTTCCCCCTGACACTAAACTTTATCTACGGTTGAAACAAAAAGCTTCGTGGCCTGATTTACAATATGTAAACTAGGATCTCCAAATTCTAAATAATAATATTTAATCAATAATTTTTGCGTCAACGTTTAACCGGACAAGAATGCTCATTCTCTGCAAAATTATCAACATTTATAGCAATACCACATGGAAATTTGAATAATTTCAATTCATTAAGTAATCTGCAATTAAGTGCTTTGCGTGATCTCATATGTCATTATTTGGGCATCATTTTTTGAATTATATTTTTCGCTCTCCGGAATTGAATATTTTCTGAAGACAAAAGAATAATTAAATAAATAAAAATAAATCAATAATATGTTAACGGTAGCTAAAATATTAAGACAGATTTTGCAGGAAAATGTTAAAAAATTCATTTTTTTACCTGTGCAGTAAAAAATGTTGTATGATCGAAGCATAATTGTGTGGTGAAAACTTAAATTGTTTTCGGTTACATTTATTTTTCCTGCACCACACATAACTATAATATGCCGAACGAATTGTCTGCTATAACAAGCGATTGTTTCATGGAATGCGTTTGTTCACAGCAAAACACATTTTCCTGTGCTTAATTGGCATTGGTAAGAAAGATTTGGGTGACTCAAAAGCGTGTGAATGAGAAAAAACGTGGGTTTCAAAAATATTATTCCCTTCTTAAAACTACTTTCATAATTTTTTCCCCATTCATTTTTCCGTCATCTGACCGTGGTTCAAATTTGTCAGGGTGTTGTCCTCGAATCCTTCCCTTCGGGATGGATGACAGTAATTCTAGAAAGTCAGCATAGTTGTTCAAAATTCCAGAAAAGTGAAACAAAATATTCCAGTGTCTTTATTATAAAGATAAATAAATTTAAATAAATCACGAAGACAGGCTTCAGTATCCTGTGGACAATAGCCATTTTTCAAGTAAATATAGCGGAATATTTAATTTTGTACATCATAGCAATTTTTATTAACATGATTTTTATTGAAAGGGGACCAGATAAGAGCAATATTGATAAGTTTATCTAACCAATGAGTTAGTTAAAATAACATTATCTCAAATATTTCAAAGCGTTTAGTTTCGTAATAATGAATAAAGAATGATTTCTATACGCCGCACCAACAAATCAGATTACAATAAAAGAATTGTATAGTAGAATATATCGAGTTGTTAATGTATTAGAAAGGCACTCTAGTGAACGGTTGTTCAACACCCGTGTAAATATAGACAGAACGAAAAAACTCAAAGCTAAAACATCCTTCCTTGGATGTAATGTTTTCCTTAACTGATACCCATGACTGCGCTGAATATATATGCGTTGTAGTTAAAAATAGTTACCGTTTCCTTCAAGCATCAGTAACTGATTTTTTCTTCTCACAGAAGTCGATGTAGGTTGCAATAAAAATCGATTTCATTCCATGCAGAACTCGTAAATATCTTCGACCTTTATTAACCGAGTTGGGTTTCCGTTTTGGATGAGCTTCAAGAGGAGGTTCTTTTATTCTTTATTAGGCCGTCGTGCCGTTTAGATTTTTTGAAAGAACCCATTTCGGTCATCACCAGGGACCGGATTTTGTTGATGTATAAAAATGGTCTATAAAATAATTTCAATATACCTAAAAATGATTTTAAATTAACCTAAGCGTTTAATTGGTATACTTTTATTTTCGAATTGCCTGGAAATGAAATGTTTTCCCACACAACTCTCTCTCGTTTTATATAAATTGGCATGGTGTAGAAGTTTGAAGAGTGGGGTGCCAGCTCAAGCGTTTTTCTCGTCATCCGGCCGTGGTTCAAAGTTCCAACGTGCTGTCCTTGGATCTTTCCTCCAACCAAATACTTTCGTGTACAAAGGGGCTGGTGCACGTTGAATCTGTCGTGGCCTCGAAGGTCCTCACGTTGGCGTGGTGTGGAAGTTTGGAGAGTGGGGCGCCAGCTCAGGTGTTGCCTCGTCATCTGACCGTGGTTCAAAATTGCGTGGTGTTGTCCATCAATCTTTCCTGTTGGGATTGATCCCCGACCGTCGTCAATAGCCCGTTGTGTTGCTCCAGTACGACGTTAATTAAAATACCTACCTTAGATATTTCCACTCGGGATTGATCTTGGACTGCCGCCAATAGCCCATTGTGTTGCTCCAGTGTGACGTTAATTAACTATCTACCTTTTTATGTGTGGGCTTTCGTACCGCGGTGGTTTTGACCACATCGCTGTCAACCTGCGAATTGTAGACAGAAGAGGTTCGATTCTTGTTTCTTACCCATAGAGGAAATATAAAGTAGAGTGATCAATGGATTTCTTTTTATATGCCCAGGATCTTGTGACCAAAAATTGTACCCTTAGACTACTTTCGTCTGCAGGGTTTAACCGAACATCTGATTGGTCCACGGGATGGAAGAAGAAGCTCATCCATTGATTCATCATCTGATTGGTTGGTAGGAGACAGTAGAGTTTGGGAATTTTATCAATTCTGTTGCCACACTAAAGATATGAACATTTGAATATTCATAATTGCTAGAAACAGGGTCGTCATGGTTTCGTTTTAACTAACTCTACATTTGTAATTTGAATATTCATTATGTCTGGAACAGAACCGTCCTCATTTCGTCTTAATGAACTCCATGCTTGTATTGCATTTTGATATTAGCCTTTGATTGTTCAAGTAGGGTTTTACCTGTGACACAATGGAGTTTTGGAAAGCTACGAGGGCTGTTCAATTAAGAATGATCATAAATTAATAAAAAATAATTTCCTGTACTATCCTCGAAATTTCTATGGCTTTTCTCAAAATTCTCTCCATTACATGCAATGCACTTATCCCATCTCTTTTCGAGTCTTCAAAGACATGCTAGAAGCCAGTTTTTGACAGGTCCTTCAAAATCGCCTACGCAACTTTAACCACTGCCTGTGATGATAAAAACCGCTTTTCCCGGAGGTGTTTATTCAAATTCGGGAAAAGAAAAAAATCGCATGGTACATCAGGATTATATGGAGGATGGGGAACACACTTGACATTGATTTTTGAAAGATCTGACGATTTTTTAGGGCGAAAACAAAATTTCAATGCAGTGTATTGCACTTTGCGTGTCACATCGATTTTTGCCGTGGGCGAAAGTAAAACTTGGCGTTCTTGGTCGACTGCCAAGGCCTTAGCAACGACGTCGAAACTTGCGCTATCTATTCTCCACTTATCCCGCTACACATTCAATCTGAATTTTATTTTTCTTGATTTTTTTTAATCACCTTTAAAAAAATTATGATCATTCTTTATTGAACAGCCCTCGTACATTGTGTTGCAAAAGTCACTTTTGAGGAATCAGCTATTAAGGACCTGTCAAAAGTTCAAAATTAAACCTTTGAAAGGAAATACATTTTACTCGGTTTAAACTATTTTACCATTTACAGGGCACATCAATGCCTTTCTAACGGCGCATTGGTTGAAAATCGTTTGGATAAGAGAGATTTTCAATGATAAACCAACAAACCAGAGACGGTATAACATCTTACTTCGGCTGTTCAATTGCCCTGTTCATGATTTAAATAGGGATCCCCTTCAAATATAATTTATCGCCTTTTACAATATTTGTTATTTGATATCATTGATGTTGACAAATAAGCTACCATATACCGATTGTTAATTTATTCTCCGGAATTTTTGTTGAGAAATGGTGAAATCGTATTCGAAACATAAGCCAACTGACGACAACTCCTATAGTCCATAGCAAAGGCATTAACATAGGAACTGTATAGGTCATAGCAAAAACATTAACAGAACAACTGTATAAGCCATAGGAACTGTATAAGTCATAGCAAAGACATTAACAGAGCAACTGTATAAACCCTAGAAAATACATAACAAAGACAGTATAACTGAACAAAAAATTTGTCGAAAGTAAATTTTATATAATAACGAAAAAGATTGCTAAAATTTAAAAAACAAAGAAACCAAAAAACATTGGAAAAAATTACACAAATCTAGCTGGTATCGTTCAAATCAAAAACACTAAAACTTACAATTTTTGAAATGACAATTGCTAACTGATGGTGTCAAAACTGTGAAAATAATTCCGACATTTTAAATAATACTTTCCTCAATTATCCTATTTCAAGGACATGTATTCCGTCTGTGGAAATTTAATATGTAGATTGGCCAATTAGAGCCGAGCTAGGTGGCGCTGCCACTAAACGACGCCCTCCTGGACTGGCGGGAATGTCACTGAGACGCAGTTTTGTAGACATGTAGACAATAGTTGTAGATGTTACTGAATAAGATCCTTTGCATCGGTGGTTCAGTGGTAGAATGCTCGCCTGCCACGCGGGCGGCCCGGGTTCGATTCCCGGCCGATGCACCATTGTCACAACACCGTATCGTTTTGTCTTCGGTGGTTCGTTCTTACGATGTCATCACTTTATGGTCTGTTTCCATTCACCTTCTTTCCATTAATTTACACGACGAGTAATTATTCTACTCACTATTTATTGAAGATTAAGCATAATATATACAAATGTACAGATATGTGAGGTTTTACAACCGACACAAAGGATCTTATTCAGTA
Source organism: Metellina segmentata (assembly GCA_947359465.1). NCBI lineage: Eukaryota > Metazoa > Arthropoda > Arachnida > Araneae > Tetragnathidae > Metellina > Metellina segmentata. The sequence goes on along the minus strand of OX375884.1, from coordinate 18,855,040 downwards.
ACATCTACAACTATTGTCTACATGTCTACAAAACTGCGTCTCAGTGACATTCCCGCCAGTCCAGGAGGGCGTCGTTTAGTGGCAGCGCCACCTAGCTCGGCTCTAATTGGCCAATCTACATATTAAATTTCCACACCGTCATAAGGAACGAAAAGCTAAAAAAAATAACAGTACTAAACAGCACGGTAAAAGAATTTTAGAATCACGAGTAGAATTTTATATACGCGCTTATGAGAACGAAGGCTTAATAAAAAGTAACTTGAAAGATGAAGTAAACACATTGCGATTTAAATCAGCAATTGCATTAGTTATCGTACTTTCTTCTCAGAAGCGACATTTTATATGCATATTAACTGGGAATTCCTTGTGTATGAGGAAAGTGGACGCGACAAATGAGATCACATCTATCCTCTATCTTACCCTAGCTGCCCATTTCTCTCCTCTGCGTCCGAGATTATCACAAGCCACAAAAAGCTTGTCTTTTTATTTGTTTTTAATAGCCCTTTCAGGATTTTCCCATTTTAGCTTGAAACACTCCTGTGGTTGTTTCGATGAGGTACCTCGTCATTTGCAAATCTGACCACATCTTGATCTCGTCGTCATCGAGATCTTGATGTATCTTGTTGAGGAGGTATCTCATCATCAAGATACTGCCGATTCTTTTATGACGACGAGATCAATATCTGGTCAGATTTGCTAATGACGAGGTACCTTGTTAAGACAACTCCCAGAAGGTTTAAAAAGATACTACTTATTTTACTAAGAGTGGGAACACTGGTGTCAGCAAAACCTTTTTTGTTCGAATATCCTTTAGTTGACGTTGATTTTTAAGCGGATTCTTGAAATCAATCCCGGTTGGAAGAATAACTGAACAGTACCGGAAGGTTGGGAGTTCGAATCCAACCAAAGACCGTCGTGTTCAATGGGGGTTGGTGCACGTTGAACCTATCGTGGCCTCAAATGTCCTCTCCTTGAAGTGGTGTGGAAGTTTGGAGAGTGGGGTGGCAGCTCAGGTGTGACACATCTGACGGTGGCTCAAAATCATGAGGCGTTGTTATCGGGTCTTTCAATTGGGGATTGATCCCGGATTGCCGTCAATAGACCGTTATGTTGCCCCAGTGCGAAGTTAATTAAAAAATACCCACCATCTTGAAATGTGGTAATTTTTACTTAGCCTCGTACTAGAGCAACACAGCGGGCTATTGACGACGGTCCGGGATCAATCCCCTAAGGGAAAGAATCGAGGACAACATCACGCAATTTTGAATTACGGTCAGATGAGGAGGCAACACCTGAGCTGGCACCCCACTCTACAAATTTCCACACCAATCAAATGTGAGGACTTTCGGCCATGAAAGATTTAAGGGGCAACAGCCACCTCTACACCATTCACTTACAAACATCCATGCACTGACCTGGATTCAAACCAGGAACCATCCGATCTAGAGGCTAGCACCTTAACCACCAGACTGGTTGGTCGGCACCATCTTTAAATCAAGCACCATGTGTGTACTTAATCAAATATTCAGATATATAAGGACGACTAAACTTTTTAACCCTTCTGGTGGTTGGTTGTCTTGACGAGCTAAGACACAAACTTCCACATCAATCCAATGTGATGACTTTCGGCCACGACAGATTTAAGGGGCACCATCCACCTCTACACCATACGCTTACAAACATACATGCACTGACCCGGATTCGAACCAGGAACTTTCCGATCTAGAGGCTAACACCTTAACCAACCATTTTGAAATCAAGCACCATATGTGTACTTAATCAAATATTCAGATATAAAGACGACTAAACTTTTTAAACCTTTTGGTGGTTGGTTGTATTAATTAGCTAAGACACACAAACTTCCACATCAATCCAATGTGATGACTTTGTGCTACGACAGATTTAAGGGGCACCATCCACCTCTACACCATACGCTTACAAACATTCATGCATTGACCCTGATTCGAACCAGGATCCTTCCGATCTAGAGGCTAACACCTTAACCAACCATCTTGAAATCAAGCACAATATGTGTACTTAATCAAATATTCAGATATAAAGACGACTAAACTTTTTAACCCTTCTGTTGGTTGGTTGTCTTGACGAGCTATCTCGTCATAAGCAAACTTGGCAGACCGTGGACGAGATAACTCGTCTTTAGAAGGAAACTGACCAGAATGAAATCTCATCATCATACAAAATTGGCAATACCTTGATGACGAGATATCGCGTCGAAATCACTCGGAGAGTTAAATAAGGAATGGATTTTTATTTGACAATAAATGATACTTTTAACTTTCCCCATCCGAAATAGAATCCTAACTGCGCTACAGTATATATATCAATGACACTACGTTAAACTGCTCTCAGGGGGCACATCTTCTTTAGGTGTATACGAACTCCACTAACTCGAAGTACCCTAGTGAGCTTTCTAATCTCATGGGGTTTTATGTTTCTAGTAAACAAAAGTGTCACGCTCCAGGATACCCAAGCTATCTTTTTCTGCTTTCATCCCATTATTCTGTTTCTTGATCCCAATTTCTCCCCCCAGTCACGACATTTCTTACTTGAAGATGTCTGTATTGTGTTTCGCAGCTTAGATAAATGGCCACCCACCCCCCTTAGCGCCATAAAACACAAAACCTACTAAGTTAAACTATCCCCGAATGTGGAACTAAAAACTTTTCTTTAGAACATAAGCTATAAACTAACTTGGGAATTGAAAATCAACGTAATGACAATTTCCTCGTAGTCTTTTGGACTGAAATTGTGGTTTTATCAATTGATCATTGTTACTTAACGAAAAAAGCACCTTCGTTGCTTTTTCATCTTTTTGTTTTCAAGATTTTCCCAGGCTATCTCCGTTAAAGCTGCGAATTTGTCGCATTCAATACTCTCTTGTATGCAGATTCAATTTATTAAAAAACTGACAGTGGTAACAATGCGAATGTGACACATTCCAGACTGAAGTGCATGTGCATTTGTTTTTCACACGGATAATTTCCAGTCTTAAATTGCCGAGTGCTTTACTTATTTCAATATCGTTATTCTACAGAGAAAAAACCCGCGGTAGCCCGGTTGGAAAAGTAACGGCTACTTTTCGAACGTTGCGAGTTCAAATCCATCCAAAAAACGTCGTGTACAAAGGGACCTGGTGCACATTAAATCTGTCGTGGCCTTAAATGCCCTCACGTTGGTGTGGTGTGGAAGTTTGGACAGTGGGATACGATGACATTTGTTACCACGTCATCTGACCGCGGTTCAAAATGAGGTGTTGTCCTTTGGGATTGATCTTGGATCCCGTCAATAGCCCGTTGAGTAGCTCACGTGCAACGTTAATTAAATACCTACTTACTTACCTCTGCAGAAAAATATCCGATTAGAGAACAAAAAACAACAATCGAGAAAAATGCAAGGAAATGTGCAAACACATATTCAGTTTGGTAAAAAAGAAAAAAAAAACACTTAAATGCTGCAAACAGGTTACTTATTGAATTGAAATCGTTAAAAATTGTCAATCAACTCTCTAAAAAGAATTACACAATTTAAAAATTCCATTTGTGGCAAAATGTTACATTCTTATTAAAGTTTTTTAATTAATAATTTAAAGTTTCTGGTGATGTACCCCGGGACATTAAAATCAATACAAGAAACTAAAATGGGCGAATTAGTCTTGGCAAACAGGAAGTTAAAAATATTTGTTCTGTCTTCGTAAATCTTCATAACTCTGAAGGAATGATTCAGGTGACTACACTTGAATATTCATAATTCTTAAAATAAGTATATCTCAAAATTTATTTTGTGATAGCAAAATACCCGACCTTACTCAGTTTGAATTGGTTTATTCTAGATTGAAGAATAATCAATATACATATATAATGACTTCATTTTTCGTAGAATAAAATAATATTTTCACACCTTTCGCCATCTTTATAATTTCTACAACTTACTTTGGACACAAATCCTACACATGCAAATCCATTCATGCAATACATTTCACATACATCGCACCCTTGCTGTGTGACAGAGCTACAAAACGACGAAAGGTGACACTAAGGTTACTACTACAAAAAACGATTTCGAGGGAAATTTGGAATTTCCTTTCTTAAGTTCTTTTCATGTTCAACTCAATTAATAAAACTGACGATTTACGGCGAGTGCTCTTACGGCAACTCCTAGTCAACAAATCAATATTTTTTTACTTGTGGCGCTCTTGCATCCGGTATGCGACATTGTGAAATTTTGCCATCTTCTCCTGTCATTATGACAAAGAATTTGTTAATGTTTGAAAAAGTTCTAGTTCGGATTTTTTAAACATTATTATTCTTTCAATAATGGCATAATTATGCTTAAAATTTGCTTTATTCTGACTTACCTGCCACTTTAAAGTCGAATAATTTGTGGTGGTGTTGCGTGTGATGAGAAGGAAAGTACATTTATTAAAATAATAAATATTTTCAATAGAAAACAGCGAAAACAAAATAAAAGATGTTGGGTATAAGTTCTTTTAAAGATATTATTTTGTGATTCCTTTTTATCTCTTGATCTCGCAGTTGCCACAACTTACAACTAAAAAGTACACAAAATTTAGAAATGCGAAATTAATTCAGAGCATAAGAAACAGAAAATATAGCACGCGATCAACTAAGACTAGTTTGCGTTTCATTCACGTTCGTTGAAAAATATAGTCTGTCCCAAACATTCAGAAATCGTTTACATTGCGCAAAGAACAAAAATAAGACTTGAAATAAACGAAGTATCAGAGATGAAATTCCATAAAAACAAACAATTTTTGGAAAAAAAAATTGCTTTTCCAGCAGTACTGGTAAAGCAATCTAAGTATTCGTAATACTCAATATGCATTCCAATTTTTCCAAAGCTACCAAATTATGGTTGATTTAAGTATACTTACTCAGGTGTTTTAGCATGAAACTTATCTATTATAAGAAATGTTTAATATTGTATTCCCTAAACTTATACATAATGTATTCAATAAAGCATATATATATATATATATATATATATATATATATATATATATATTGCAATCAAATATCTCGAATAAAATTCATGTGATGCCTACACAAAATCGAACATAGAACAGAAAGACGGACAGACAGACTTTCGCAACCAATTTCACTCACTAAATGAAGATAAGTACTTACTGTATGCAAATTTCCATGAAAATATATTAAAATGCGTGGATGTGTATAGGGCACAAACATACATACAGACAGACACCAAACGCGCAAGAGACAGATTTGGCATCAGAAGGGTCCAAAACAGAGAGAAAACTTGAAATGGGTCGAAACTATTTCATGTACAATCAAACACTCAATTCTTATTTATATAGATTCTTTCAATATCTGCGATATGGCAGCCTCAATAAAGATTCCAAGTAACAGATCCGTATTTCATTCTCGACCTAACACGAGCATTAAGAAAACTATCGTTTTAGTAGAACAAAAATCTCTTTTTTCTCTAGATTTTGCATTCAGAAATTCAAAAGAATCTGCTCCTGAAGATTTATAAATAACAAATGTACCATAAAACACTATTCAGTATTTCGCAAAAAGTGTACATATTCGAAATTTTGCCATAACCATTTTCGGACTTCTACGCCGGATTTTCTATTGGACATATCTTTTCAGAAACAGTGACAGTAAGATAGCGACGTGAAAAAAAAAAGCATTCACCCCCATTCAATACTTTACCTGAGTATCAACGATATCACGATTTTATTTTGTGGTGTGCTTCATCAAATTAAAGTTATTATTAAAATCTTTTTCTGGCCTTTCGATTTATTTGGCTTTATTTCCTTTCAGATCACAGCCAATATTCTAGCCTTCATCTGCGTGAGTGTTGTGGGGGCATTTGTCCACAACTTGATGGAAAGAGCTCAGAGGAAAGCTTTTCTGGACACTCGCAATTGCATCAAAGCCCGCCTTGAGATGGAGGACGAGAACGAAAAATTAGTAAGTCTTACACTTATATATTAGTAAAAACTATTTACTAACTGCAGTAAAAGCCTGAATGGTCAATGGCTACGTTCCCTTGAGAAGAAATTGCGGAAAAAGGTAATTAGTTTATATGATTTAAATTTAATGAGTTCTAAAGATTTGGTCGCCGGATCCATCACATCCAGACATTACAAAGTACGAATTCTGTGATTTTAGACATAAATTGTTGTTGGAAAAGAAGTTAAGTAAGACTCTTTTGCTGTTTACTGTACCATGTATTATGTTTTCGATGTATCTTTTGTAATTCAAGACTATCTCTTGGTGTAGTGGACTCCTGGATTGGAATAATATGCAAAAGCATATCAAATGTGTTATGACATCTTACAGTTTGAATTTTTTTTCTATTTAATATTGTGGATACAGTCATTTAGTCAAACGTTTGGGAAAATGTTTCACCGTTGCTTAACCTTCCTAGTGGTTTATCTTCGCTTCGAAAACTGCCCTGTAGTGACCAGACTGGTGCATAAACCTGCTCCAAATTGTCGCAAGGGACAATTTGTTTTTCCTAGTTGGATTAGAGTAATAAGGCAGTTTTTTCACGACGAGGATTTCTCGTCCTTAACAAAATTGAACAGATATTGGACGAGATATCTCGTTGAAACACTTGGAGGGTTTAAAAGGGGAGCAATTTTACAAGTCGAACTTGATGAACTAAAAAGTTGAAATTAAGGTGAAACTAGTTTTGCCCATCTTCCCCTCACTAGAAAAAATAAATTCAAAATTACTTATAAATGAAGTTTAAAGTCGAAATTTCTGATAAAATTTTAAATTTTATGTACCTTTAATTAAATTTTATTTCCATTAATGTGTTCTGTTTTCTCTTTAATTTATTATTAGCATTACACACTGTTACTATCCTCTCCTACACGTCTTTTATACTCGTATGCTGAATAGGTGAAAGTTTATTATTTCAATTTTATGTTACATTTTATAATTATATGACAGCCGAGAATAGTCCTAGTCAGAGAAGTAAAACCCTGAATATATTAGGCGTTAAGAACTAGAGTGAATAAAGTTCACTTTCTGGTCAAAGTCTGACAATCACGTACCCTAACTCCTTGAAGTTGAATCTTTTAAGTGCATCTTTGAATCAAGTCCCTTGTTGCTTTATTTCCCGAAAGATGGCAGAAGAAAAGCCGTACACACGAGAAGAAACATTAACGCGATGTATCTCAAAATGCTATAAAATGGACTTGATCCACTCTTGTTCTGAACGGCTCATGTATTATTACATTATGTATTAACCACAACAAGGAGAGAAAAATTCGCAACGAAAGTAAAAAATTAACAAGCGTCTGAAAAGATGTATACTATTTTTGTTTTATCTATTTTAAATATCAAAAATAAAAATAACAGAAATATTGCGCGCGGTAGGTTTTCCAATTTGGTAATTTGACTTATAATTAAATTAGTTTTTCGTGTATCCAGATGTTAGTATTTCTGTAATTTTGAAATTTTCCGAGATGAAAACAACAAAGAACTAAGCGATTAGTTTTTCAATTTCAACTACGTGTGTAATAAGTCTCCATATTTCAGGGAAGTTGGAAGATTCAATGCAATGTTAATTTTCCAAATTTCTAAGTACTTTTTCTCCAAATATATTGGAAATTTGAAATTTCTTCTGTACATTCGATATGCATTTACTTGCATACTGAAGTGATGTGATTAAGTATAATTTTTCATTACATATACAAAATACTAATTCTAGTTTATTTTTCTTAACTATATATTGCGAAATAGATACACAATATGGACAAAAGTATTTGGACGCTGGAGAAATCCGGAGGACGATCCATCTTAGTGTGGGGTTGTTTTTCCTGGTCAGGACTTGGTCCATTGCTTAATGTACCTGGTACCATGAACGCTGACGTGTACCTCGACACACACAGACAAACACTTCCTTTTATTATAGTAGAGATTAAAGGGTTTCCTTGAAAAGTTATCACTAATGTTGGAGATATTCATATAGTAAGGTTGCCACAGGTGCCATTTTTGCTACTTTTCCTTAAACTTGGCGAATATAGTATCTTTTAAAGCATATTATTAAACAACAAAATCATCTCAAGAGTTTCTATTTAAAAAAAATTTCGTCAATCTTTTGAATATTTTAGCAATTTTTTGAAAATTCACTAAAGGTTAACAAAAATGTTGTCCATTTTTTGACTAATAGCGGATAGAAAAATACTTTTCAGATTTATCTTTAAGGGATATTTTTTTCCAAAGGACGCCAAAAAAAAAAAAATTTCGAAGTTTTGGCGCCAAGCTGTAGAACACATCGGAATCTATAATTGTTAGATTGTTATAAAAACCGTATTAAGAAAATAGTTTTTAATTTTTAAATTTAAATTTATCTGACTGGTGGCAGCCAGGTATGTAGAGAAAATCGAGTTCGAATTTCAAAATTTGAGTTTAATTGAGTTTATAATGTTTCGAATAAAAACAAAATTCGAAACAAAATTGAAGCATCATTTGAAAAGGCAGACTCTCATAATATCTAAAAGTCTCTAAATTGGTATTTTTAAAACTTTTCGTACTAACTCCCCTTTATATCATTGTTGTTTCTGTTGTTTTGCTTTTCATACTGATTAATTCTATCACAGGAACGTTTGTTATTGAGTGTGCTACCTCAACACGTGGCAATGGAAATGAAAGCAGATATTATTCGTCCTAGAGAAGGTCCTTTCCACAAAATATATATTCAAAAGCATGAAAATGTGAGGTAATATTCCTTATTGAATTTTCATATTCTTTATTACTTTATTAAATTTTCTGCAAGAGAACGCATGTATTGTAAATAATGAGCTATTGATAAAAAATGAAATAATAGAACTTTGTGTATAACTTAATAATTCTGATTTCTATTTCTTATTAATCTTTTCATTCCTGCAGTAAACCTTGGGGATTGATCCCGTACAGTAGCCAATACCACGTTGTTTTGTTCCATTGGTACGTCTCCAAATGGGTACATCCTAATGTTTTGATAAATGGGAATATGTTACCCAATGGGTATGTTCTCAAATGAGTACATTCCAATATTCTAATCCATGGGGTATGTCCTCAAATGGGTACATCTTAATGTTCTGGCCAATGATCCCAAATGGGTACATTCAAATGTTCTGACGAATGGGAATATGTCCGCAAATGGGAACATCCTAAAGTTCTGACATCCTCTTCAAATGCCAAATAGTGTCAACAAATTTCTATCAAATAAATTTAATCAAAATCTCCAAAGTTCTGTAAACATTCAAGGAAATTTATTTATCGCATTATTCAAGGAAAGATGATAAAATACTTGCGTTTTTTTAAATTTGATACAGTCATAAAATATTGTTAAAAAACTCAAACCTAATTTTGTTCACGATATTTTAAATTAAAGATCCACGTGACAAAATTCCAGTTCCATTAAATAAATTCTGTTCTAATTAGACGGCGTTTCAAAGAAAACTTCGTGAGCTGAATGTGTATGCATGAGTATGTTGTATTATGCATGCATGCATGCATGAAGCTGAATGTATTCCAGATAATCAAATTTAGCTGATGAATTAGGTATCAAACTTCTTCGACTGTACTTTAAAAAAGTGATATTTTATAACGAATGAATTTAGATTCAAGCTTAACCTCTTCACATCAGAGGAAAAACTCTCCTTAAACAATTACGTTGACTTACACGTGGCAATTTAAGCCACTTTGAGACTAAAAAGCCTTAAAAAATTTCTTTTAAAAAAATGGGAACCCCACTTGAGGGTATTGTACCTTTTAAGGACATACCCCATAGGTCAAAACATTAGGATAAACCCATTTGAGCATTTGAGGGCATACCCTCATAGGTCAGAATATTAGGATTAGATTTACCCATTTGAGGAAAGGGGAAATACCCCAGGAGTCGAAACATTAACAAGTTCTCATTTGTGACCATGCTCCCACATGTCAGAACTTTAGGATGTACCCATTTACGGACATCTTCCCATTTGTCAGAACATTAGAATGTACCCATTTGGGACCATGGGCCAGACATTAGGATATACCTATTTGTTGACGTCAGAGCATTAAGGTGTACCCATTTGGTGACATACCCCATGGATAAGAATATTGGAAGTTACTCCTATGAGGACATATTCCCATTCGTCAGAACATTAGAATACATCCATTGGGAGAACATATTCCCATTGTCAAAACATTAGGGTGTACCCATTTGGGGACGTACCCCAAGGGTGAGAATATTAGGATTAGATGTACCCATTTGGAGAAAGGGGGAAAATCCCACGAGTTGGAACATTAACAAGTTATCATTTGTGATCATGCTCACATTTTTCTGTTTGTTTTCCTAAAAATAGTATAATCTACATTCACTTGTAAAGCAAATAAATTTCAACTTGAAGCTAAATATCAAAATGGACAAGGTTATTTGTTCTTGCGTAACGGACAGAAAATTTCGAATTTTATTTCAGGTAATGATTTATCTTAGTATACTATAAGTATTATATAAAGATTTCATTGATCTATTAAGATTCAATTTTACTTTTTGGTAGCTTATAAGTTTGTTGTCTGTTTGAATATAAGGACTTATCTACAAACTTATTCAAAACAAGATTCTTATTGAAAGAATTTTCCTAAATTTCAATAGTTGTCAAGCAAAGATCAAAATTTGAATTTAAAAAGCTAGTAAACGTAATAATCATATTTTGGAAAGAATTTAAAAGAAAATTTCAAAATTTGATGCTTGAGAGGAACTTTAAGTTTAAAATATATGTTATACCTTGCAACAAACTCTAAGCTTGAAGCTTTTAAACGATGAAAACCTACCTTTCCGAAAAATGTTGCGTAAATTGTCTCCCATAGCCTTCACTATATGTCTACATAAAGGGTATAACAGCTCAAAATGGATCACTTAAGAATTAATGGATGGAAAAGTGCATTTTTTCCAAGGTATCTAAAAGTTTCTGCAGAAACTACTGCCTAGTTCTATGATCTTGTGCTTCCATTAGCCCTTTTTTCACGCAGTTGTATTGAACTGTGATATTTTTCATCTATTTCCTCAGTGTATTCAGTGGGATATTCAGAAGGAGCTCAGAGTCCGAGTGTTCCCGGAAAGTGTTATCCCCTTATTGTTATATCTCTTTAAAAATAAAATACAATAAATGCAGAAAATACTTTTGTAATATTCTTATTCTAATCTTCTTATAGGTGACTAACTTACAGGAAATTCTGGGCGTCCTATTCTTTATATCTCTTTAAAAGTATAATACAATAAACGCAAAACATAATTTTGTGATATTCTTATTTTAATCTTATGTGACTAACTTGCAGAAAATTGTGGGCATCCTATTCTTTATATCTCCTTAAAAATAAAATATAATAAACGCAGAAAATACTTTTGTAAGATTCTTTAGATAAAATGACATTTGTTTTGTTTATTCTATGAACTACTAAATACGAGATATGAAAATATGAACAGCATGAATATGTTTTATATCATAACTATGTATGTAGAGTGGGTGGCAATATATAAATTTCCTTTTTTCTGATTTAAAAATGGAAAGGTGCTTGTAGGGTCATATATTCTGTCTCAAAACTTTGAAACGGACAGATGAATGCTTCAAAGCACACTCAGAGCATTAAATTAAAAATTTTTTTTTTCATTTTAAGTATTTTGTGGAATTTAGTATATGTCAAATTCGTTAAACATTTTCGATGAAATGGTGGCTAATTGTTAATTAAGCTATATTTTAATGTAATTAACAACATTATTATTGTACAAAAAATCAAAGTTTAAGGTAGTTAAAAGTTAGGCAAACTCAAATCTTGTTATACCTACTGCGAGAATGTCTACTTTTCAAGTTTTATTACCATTGTGGACATTCACATTTCTGAATCGGAGTATATTTGCCTTTGCAGACAATGTTTAAAGTGTTTCATAATTTAGTGCAAAGACAAAGAAACAATATTTATTTTTCGCATGTGAGTGTACTGTCGGTCTGATACGAATTAACTAAGTCGTTACACAAGCATACTCTGAATAATGTAAGTTGGACTTTCGGAAATCTGTTGTATATTTACCTTTGTAGACAATGTTAAAAAAACAAAACTTTTCTATGAAAAAACACAAAGAAACAATCTTTAATTTATTTTACCCGTGTGGCTATACAGTCAGTCAAACACACACACACTCGAATTAACTACAGGGGTTGGACAAAATAATGTGAACACCTGTGAAAAGATAATTTTTTTTAATAGGCCGTTGGTCCTTCTTTTGCATTAATTACAGCTTGTATCTGACGTGGAATTGACAAATACAAGTCACGTACAACATTCAGAGGGATACATTCCCACTCAAATTGCAAAAAAGTCCCTAATTCAGAAAGTGTCCTTGGAGGGGGAATCGACTGCGCAGCTTGTTTTCCAAAATACCCCACAAAGGTTCAATTATATTGAGATCAGGGGACTGAGGGGCCAGTCTCGGGCAATGCCACAGGTGTGAATGGGGGCATTATCATCTTGTAAGACTGGTCGTTTATCAGGAAACACAGTTTGCACCATTGGGTGAAGATGGTGGGCCAGAAGACTGACATAATCCTCTCCTGTAACACGGGCATTCAGAACATCAAGTGGGCCAAGACCACGATGTGATATCGCACCCCAGATCATCACTGAACCGCCGCCATACTTAACCGTAGGCCGAAGACAGTCAACTTGATAGGCTTCTGGTGGCGTTCTCCAAACGTAAACACGTCCATTTGTCGGGAATAATGTGAACGACGATTCGTCTGACCATATTACTTTCTCCTATTGTTGCTGTGTCCAATTTTTATGCTCGTGACACCATTTTCGTCCCCTCAAGGCATTGCATGGTGTAATCACTGCTTTTGAAATAGCCGCTCTACCATGAATATTTGCCATATACAGTTCAAGCCGGATAGTTTTTGATGAAATTGCTTCCTGTAGATGTGTGTTCATCTCAGATGTTACCTGGGATGCTGTTGTCTTGTGTTTTTTTGCCACATACCGCTTAAAAACCCTTTTGTCTCTGTCATTCAGCTTCGATTTTCGACCACTGTTGTGCTTTTTAGATGATGTTTTTCCCTGTTTCAAATATGCTGTCATTACAGTCGACACTGTACTTCTCCCAACACCTAGAAGGGTGGCTGTTATCGTTACTGAGGCTTCATCAAGACGGGCCCCAACAATCATGTCTCTTTTAAAATCAGAGAGGTCAGCCATAACGCAATTTTAACACAGAAATATATTTCGCATCCGACTTCTACCACTGCTTGTAGCAGACTGATGTGTGTACTTTCTCATCCGCTAGGTGGCACCCTTCACCGCTAGAAGGCAGGAGTATGCGAGAGGTTACTTTCGAGTGCTATTTTTTCACAGGTGTTCATATTATTTTGTTCAACCCATGTATGTCGTTACACACTTGCATTCTGAATACGGAAGCTTCACATACTGTGAGTTGCATTTCCCAAATTGTAGTACGCCCTTTGTAGACGATACTAAAACTTTCAAATACGCATTGGCTAGGTCGTTACACAAATCTACTCTGAATTTGGTATCGTCGCATCATACTGTAAGTTGCTTTCCCCAACATGTAGTATATCCGTCTTAACAGACGATGTTTATAACATAAAATTTCAGTGAAAAACAAGGAAACAATATTTAATTTACCTTTTCACGTGTAGCTATACAGTCGCTCAAACACACACACTATGTGACTAGGTCGTTACACACATTGTAACCTGAATCCGGTATCTTCTATATTATCACGAAAAATATTCATTGGATTGGATATGATTTTGTGGCATCGAGTCCTCTTGGGACATATTATGCCAAACTCAAGATAAGAAATCTAATATATATAGTCTAATAATAAAATGAAATGAGTGATGTCAGAATAAAATGAATACTATATAAAATTATATATGATGGACGAACCCAATGTCATGTAAAAAGCTAAAAATATTTGGACGAGGATTCTCTACAACCATGTCTTCTAAAGCCAAGGTATAAGAATTAAAATGTATAAGTCGTTGACTATTAAAATGAGAACATTCTATCAAAATGTGTTTTACCGTAAGTGGGCAAATACAGTAATTGCAAATAGGATGATCTTCTCCGAGGAGGAGAAAAATTTTCTTTAATCCACTGTTCTTGGTATATATCCATTTTGGTCGTCCCTTTCGGATTTGATAAATTTTTTCCGACACTAAAGTTAAGTTTTATTTGTAAGTTAAATCATTTAGAATTTTAACCAAATCCCATACAATGCTATGTTAGACGGATTGTGTTACTTATACATGTCTCTAGAGCAACAATTCCTAACCATGTCTTTCTATTAATAGAAATAAACTTTCCATTTCAGTATTCTCTTTGCTGACATTGTTGGCTTCACAGTACTAGCTTCGCAATGCACTGCACAGGAGCTCGTTCGCTTACTTAACGAGCTGTTCGGAAGGTTTGACCAACTTGCTAATGTAAGCTTATTTCTGCTGATCAACTAATTTTTGTATCACAAGTGAATGAAAGAAAAAGGTTTTACAAATTATTTTATTTCTTTTCAGGATAACCACTGTTTACGAATTAAAATTCTGGGTGACTGTTACTATTGTGTCAGTGGATTACCTGACCCAAGATCAGATCATGCCCACTGTGCTGTTGAGATGGGTTTGGATATGATTGATGTCATTGCGTAAGTTTGTCCTTTTTTTTATTTTAAAATTCTAAAATTATTTTCTGAAGTATAAATGAGATCCTTATGAAATTGAAAATTACCAGATCGCAGAGATTTGAATCCTGGAAAGATATTTGTATCATGGCTTTACAGGTTTTTCTGACTATACTGTATTAAAACTTTTTTTTAAGTCTATGTTATATTTATCCTCTTTTTGGTGAGAATTCATGGTTTGTGGTAACTTCTGTTTTTGTAAAATATGCTAGTTTCTTGTTTCTAAAAAAAATTTTACTTGTTGAATAAAATGTGTCACAGTAGGAGAAGGATACCAGAAAAAGTAGACTTTCATTATTTGCAAACATCTGTTTACAAAAATTGAGCTATATTGCCTTTACTGTATGTCTACAGCGAGAACTACTCCCATCACCAAGTGTACAACGTGAAATATAAGTAGAGCATTGCTATTAAGAACATCTTCAAAGAGTACTCTCTGTGAAATATTGATTTGGCATCTTATCGTCTCTTCTGGCGATATAACGTCGAATTTCAAAATAGGTATACTACAAAAGTGGTGAAATCACCAAAGTCTACTATGCCGATAGCCCAATTAGATGATGAATCAGTAGATTGGCGTCTTCTCCCGTCCCTTGGACCAATCAGATGATGAATGCTTGGTTCCACCGTTCTGAAGAAAGCAGTTGAAGGGTCACGTTATTACTTTTAGTCATACCATCATGGCAAATAGAAAGGTTCCCCTTGCTCACTCAATTTTTGTATTTTCTTTATGTGTACATTGTCTGTTGCCGTAGAAACGAACCTTATCCCATTTTACAAAAAGGGAATGCTTGGAGAATTACATTTAAGTTTGTTGCATTGGTGTACGTAACGGCAAATAGAAAATTTTAGATTTTTTACGTATACCGAGAAAATATACACGTGTAAACCATATCTAAGCGTAGTCAATAATCGTCAAAAACGAAATACAATTACGTCTTTTACCAAGCCATCCTTACCTAAAAATGCACAAGCCCTGTGCCTATTTTAACCGCCTCCACCTAAGCTTAACTGCAGGAGTAGTTCTAGTAATAAACAGATACTACTGAAACATGTTCAGCTAAATTGCCGAGCTTAATTAGCAGCCAAAATTAAATTTCTAGGGTTGGGTTTTTATGGCGCAAGAGCCATATATGGCCAAATACAACTGAGACAACGTTGCGTAATATACATGCAGACACAAGAAAAGTTTTACTGACATGGAAGATATAAATACACCTAGTGAGAAATCGCATCTGCGCCTCCTACAAGTTGCTAGCTCACTTTGACACGACGGCCCAAATAATTTGACTACTGGTGCCACTAATTGCAAATTTTCATCTTAAATACAGAACGTATAACCTGGCTGTATCAATGATGCATTGTGTTACAACAAGGCATTTCCTTGAAGATTGTTGCTCTTTCAGGGCTTTTTGTGTCTTGCTAAATGCCCTGAAAAAACAACAATCGTTTCAGATAGCCAAGCAGTTTTAAAATCTCTTCAGAACCCAACATCCAAAAATCCCCTTATCAGCATAGGAACTACGACGAGTTAAGGCTCAGTCGGACATGAGGGGAACCAAAAAGCTGATATTCTTGATTAAGCAGCGGCAGCAAAGATGCTCCAAAAAACAACCAAATACCCATTGGGGAAGGTAAAATGGAACACAAATGACACAGGAAGCTCAGCATACGATCGTTTCCCAAACGTCTTTCAGTTGTTTGGATATACGGGGGAAATCTGTTTTTCTTCGGACTTAAGAATACGACAAACTTTTGACTCTGGGACACGCCATTCAAACCCGGACGTATGTTAATTCCAATAATACAACCTTGGTAATTTATTCTACCATAAATATTTTGAGAATTATCACTTGTTGTTGGTTTAGTTTTTATGTCTGTTCTTCATACTCTCAGAGGACTTACTAGTATTTTTTCTGCCTTTTTAGATCGGTAGTGGAAGCAACTGATGTGCATTTGAACATGCGAGTCGGCATTCATACTGGACGTGTTCTTTGTGGTGTACTTGGCCTTCGTAAGTGGCAGTATGACGTGTGGAGTAATGATGTTACTCTAGCAAATTATATGGAAGCCGGAGGAGAACCTGGGTGAGTTAGCTGTTCGTTATGTAGGTTGTTTATCATTTCGTATCATCCGTATTTTGCTTCTGATTAAGTATCTAAGCTGTAGTCTAGCATCCGTGTGTTACGCTTACCACAACGATAGATCTTTATTAATGCTGTAAGAAAATAAAGATGCTTTTACCAGTCATATTGCTTTTAGAGCAGGAATATCCAACCTTTTGGACCACATTGAGGGAAACGGAATTGTCTTGTACTACATATAAAATGTAGTATAGTTAGAGTATATAAGGAACAGAATTTCCTTTATTTTTAATATATTTTATTACAACATTAAAAAAGAGGGTTACATTATAAGCATAAAACTAGCGGGATAAGTATTTGACATTTTTATGAAACTAATGCTTTAATGTCTAGTTCGAAGAAAGCGATTATGCAATTCTTGGAAAGTTATCAAGGCTCTTCTCGAAAATATTCTTTGTCCAATTTCACTCGCCGTATGCCTCATCTTTAAAAGTAGTTCTTCACAAATAGACATGGATAAGGCTTGATTGTGCATTAAAATAATTACGATCTTTAAAACAATTAACGATGCTTCAATATTCATTGTAGGTTAGACCAATAACACACGATACCATCGCCTAATTGGCAATAATTTTGGAATATGGTTACCCGTCGTAGGTTTACAACATTCAATATCGTTTATGTGAAAGTGGAAGGCATCCAATATAGCGGTTTGTCCAAATAACCGTTTAGGCTATGAAAACGTAGTCGCCATTTTGTTTAATAAATAAGGTTTGCACAATAATGTTTAAAAAATATATATTGCATTTTCTAAGTCTTTGACTTAATGGAGATATAGAAAAAAGATATGGATTTCGATCTATAGAAGACAAAGTTTTCAGTACAAGATTTTATTGAAATGAATTTTCTATTTTGAGGAAAATGTTTTATGAAAGATTCTTATTTCACAACAATATTTTCCATTTTGAGACCTTTATTATCAGTATGCTGTAGAACCTTAATTATCTAAGGTAATATGGAACCCTGAGACCACCGCGGACAAAAGAAACTAGGATAATACGGAAACAGTAACACAGAACAGCATATCTGAAGGATCCATAGGACTTTGAGTCTCTTGGTATGAGTGTTTTGTTGGAACACACACACACAAAATTTAATCACTCATTTGTACAATTTTAACATTAACTTCTCTCACTCGGAGTTCACACATAACGTGCCCTTCTGCAATCAACTGTTTAACACCATCCTACATCGGCCAAAGAAGCGTTGGTGTGTTGTGTTTCGTTTAGATCCTGAAGTTTATGATTTCAATTCCATAAACTTTGGTTGCCGAGGTTGTCCGTTTGGAAGAGTAACGGATTAGCAACCGGAGGGTTGCCAATTCGAATTCAACCAAAGACCGTGGTGTACAAAGGGGCCTCTCACGGTTACCACAACTTACAACTAAAAATTAAACAAGATTTAAAAATACCAAATTACTTCCGAATGAAAACAAAAGAAAATATCATTACACGGGGCAACAAACGAAAGTTTGGATAGTAGGCCGCCAGCTCAGGTGTTACTTCGTCTCATCTGATAGCTTACATGGTTCTGTCCTCTGATCTTTTCCTTGACGATTAATCTCGGACCGTCGCCAATAGCCCATTGTTTTGCTCCAGTGCGACTTCAATTAGAACACCATACCAAATACTTACCGTATTTAAATTTTCTCTTTCTGGTGTGGAGATGAGCTGCCTTGCAGCTGGTGCTCCAAAAGTGATATGTGTGACCTATCCTATCCTAATTTACCAAAAGAATTATTGAGGGCAAAGGGTTGGGGGCCCATAGGACTTGGAATTAGGGATGCGACAACGATGTCGATGTTTTCAAAACATCGATGCTTTTTAAAAACCATCGATGTATTTAACATCGATGTATTGGGGTCGATATTTTGGTAACATCGATGTTTATACTTGTCGATGTTTTTACGTTGTCGATGTTTTATTTTTAAATGAAAAAAGTACCGTTATAAAAATTTAAAAAATAACCAAGTTGCATAATTTTCATAAACAGCAAATTGAACATACTTTTAGACCAAAGTGACCAAGGATAAAGGGTCTGAAAAGTAGGGAGGCGACATCGATGTCGATGTTTTCTAAACATTGATGTTTTAGAAAAAAACATCGATGTATAGGAGCCGATGTCGCATCACTAGTTGCTAAACCAGTTTTAAGAAATGGGGAAACAAGGTTTAAATACACTGAATTTTAAAAACATCGATGGTTTGGTGACGATGTATTATCAACATCGATGTTTTAATTTTGAACATCGATGTTTTGCTGTCGATGTCCCATCAATAGTTGGTAAACCAGTTTTAAGAAACGGGGGAAAAATTTAAATACACTGAATTTTTAAAACATTGATGGTTTGGGAGCGATGTATTATCAACATCGATATTTTAATTTTGAACATCGATGTTTTGCTGTCGATATAGCATCACATGTTGCTAAACCAGCTTTAAGAAATGGGGTAAAAAGTTTAAATACACTGAATTTTAAAAACATCGATGTTTTTGGGTCGATGTATTATCAACATCGATGTTTTAATTTTGAACATCGATGTTTCAAAACATCGATGTTTTGCTATCGATGTTGCACCCCTACTTGGAATGAGGATGTCTTAAGTGAAATGGCATTCTACAGTTTTTCAATCACATTCTTGTTTTTCATTCCAGGCGTGTTCATGTCACTCAATCTACTCTGGATTATTTACACGGAGAATATGAAGTGGAACCTGGACGAGGTGCTGACAGGAATTCTTACTTGAGGGAACACAATGTCGTTTCTTACTTCATTGTTCCACCCAGTCACCGGAGAAAAGTAAGATATTTAGAAGCCCTATCAGTGACGTAGTCAGAGAAGGCACACATGCGCGATTTCTAATGTATATGCGAAATGCTTATGATTGTAAAAATACACGTCTTCCCTACACATGATTTTCCCATATTTTGTAGTTCTACCCAGGGTGTATTTCTCTCTTCTGTGTCATTAGAACTTTCATTGCGTGTGTTTATTATTTAATGTTGTATGTCTGTGTTTTTATTACTTAATATTATATGTCTGTGTTTATTACTTAATGTTGTATGTCTGTGTTTATTACTTAATGTTGTATGTCTTGTGCCTTGTATATCTGGCGCAGCATGGCCAAATATGGCCTTGCGCCATAAACCCCAAACAAACCAACCAACCCATATTTTGTAGCGTAAAACTTAACGTATTATTAACCCTCTAGAGAGGGAGTTCAAGCTTATATATCCTTTCAATAACCTTCATTTTTTCCACTAGTTGGAACATTCTTGACCAATAGGATTCCTTCAATCAACTGATATGGTTATTTAGTCATTTGTGGGTTGTGGGGGCAAAGCCTACATTGCACTACTCGTAAATATCTAGAGGGTTAATAAATGTAGATGTTTTTAAACCTTCGAGGGGTTTTGACGAGATATCTCGTCCATCAACATCTGAACCATTTTGCTTTTTACGAGATACCTCGTCATCAAGGTGTTGCGGATTTCACTAGATCAAGATCTGGTCAGTTTTCTTCTTATGAGATAATATGTCGTCCATCGAGATCTGCTAATGGTTTTGAAAATAACGAAATACTTCGTCGAGACTGACACAAGGAAGGTCAATTGCTGAAACACAAAGGCACGCAATCAACACTTTCAGGGGCCTCGGATCTCAGAGCTAACCTCTCCCTTGACTACACCACTCACTATACCTCCTCAGAATTTGACTTGAAGTGAACTTCCTCAGTTGAAACATAAAAAGATATATAGTCCCAGTTATAAAACTCTATGCTAAGTCTATCCAGTTTTTAATATCCAAAGCGTAATAATCTTATGATTGGGCTTGATGTTATTTTAAGTAATAAAATATTTAAATGGCTCTACAAAAAGTTGTCTTAGCTTATTCATTTTTATATCTTATCCTGGAGTGAAACTTTAAAATGTCTGAGTTTATTTACTCTTAATGAAATTATATAGTAAATTTGTCATGCTTTTTGATCATAATAGGCAAAATTTAATTATCATGTTTGAATTATCTGAAATCCAGTACTTGGTTTACTATTATGTCATGTATATGACATTTTATTCTATCATAAAATTGTTTTCCAGTGTAACTATTTTTAGAGGTATTTAGAAAACGATTTAAGTCATTTAAAACATTTTTAGTGTATATCTAATACACAAGAGTTGTTTAGATTTGTAACAATGTATATAGCAGGCCTCGAAATAAATTTTTTAATACAGGTGCACCATGTGCACCTAAGTATTTAAATTAGGTGCACAAATTATATTTTAGGTACGCATTTATAAAAAACGTAATACAAGAGTATTAATGTATTGTAAAATTCTTTATTAGTTGGGTATGTTTATATAGGTTCGCGCGCGCGCGCGCGCGCGAAGTAGATAGTAAATAAAAAAATATTAAAAAATCGAAATTCACCCTTCTCCGGCGTACGGCAGTCGCGACAGTCATTTCAACAGAGCCATCTGGAAAATGTTTCGATCATCGGAAAGTTCTGGTGGCAGTGACACAAGTAAACTTTCCTCCTGTATAAACGCATTACGGCCTAGCAATTTTATTTTTGCATAGTGTGTAATTAGGAATTTTAATTACGTTTCTTTAGAGAGAGAGAGGTCGATACTAATATTTTGTTCAAACATCAAAATAACATAAAACACGTTCACCCCCTTCCCTTTTTTTAAACGTTAGGTGCACTGCGTGCACCCAGCAGGAAAAAATTAGGTGCACAATTTTATTTTCATGTGTGCAGTGCACCTGTGCACTCGGGTATTTCGAGCCCTGGTATATAGTATGTGTATATTCATTATTCTTTAGTTGAAATAATATGACTTAATGTTTTTTCGTTATTAGATACTATTTATCTGATTTATTTTCACACTGACATCCTCTTTCGATTTTTAAATATTTCAGCCCCTGATGTTCAGCAATGTTCAGATGCGCGCTATGGGGAACCGACGAAAGCTGTCGTTTAAAAATGTCTCAAATGTAGTCGTTCAGCTGATCCATTCGATTAAGTACAGCATGGACGTTCCTTTTTCAAATATGGCTGTACCTAGCGGTCCAGTAACGGAGAAACCAGGAACGAAAATGGTAACAATACTTTAAATTATCGGAAGACACAAGCAATGAAAATATTACAAATTATAAGCGACGTAATGTAAATCATTCAATTTTAATCTGTAGACTAATAAACTGTATAAAAATTTCCAAGGATTTAAGCAATAATATTGTGAATAGTTAAATTTCTAAATTTAAACTGATAAACTTTAACATTTCCGAGAATTTGTAACCGATAAAATTGTTAGTAGCTCAATTTTTATCTGTAGACTTATAAAGTGTATAAAAAGTTTCGATGATTTAACCGAAAATATTGTTTAATTCCAATGATTTTTTTGTATGTGGGACACAATGACCATAATTCAGTAAATAAAGAGACTAATTTAAATTAAGAATAATTTAATTTGAGCCAAATAATTATTTACAAAATGAGAAGGATTGACAGAGTTGGGCCATTTTATGCCCGAATAACTGAAGTTAATGTACCTTAGCGGCCATTTACCGCACCGTCTTTCGATTTAATCATCAGTTTTGATAGGTATATATTTTCTCTAATTTGGCAGAAAACTCTGTCCTTACTTGGTGAGTCAAGCGCAGATGTCTCCTCTTAGTCTCGATACAGCTGCGTTCACTGAGCGACGAGGGATTTGTGATATCCCACATGTATGTGTATACTTTTATCTGCACACACTGGCCGATGAATTAGAAACCTGATATCAATTTTCTATTAAACCTCCTCTTACGCGGATAACAGCATATATACGTTCAGAAATATTCTACAGTGTGCATTTACGTCCTGAGAATACCATGCATTGATTGGATACACAAACCTTAAAATCCTGTAAAATGAATGGCAGAAGAGATTGCTGTTGGATGCGCCTTTTCAGCATGTCCGAAATGTTCTCTATAGGGTTAAGATTCGGGCTTTGCGGTGACCAGGGAAGATGTTCGAAGTGAGATTAATGTTCCGTGAAGCACTCTCGAACGTTGCATGTGCGATCTATGGTTGCATTATCGTTTATGAGATCCTTCACCTTCAGAATAAAACTGTAACATTGCAAGATGCACTTGATCTTCCAGGATGTTCAAGTATTGCATAGCTGACTATTTACCTCTCAGAAACACCCAGGGCACCTGCTCCAAACCAGCAGAACATGTCCCACAGCATGATACTCCCACGATACCCTTCAACTGTGGAAAGTAGGCAAGACGGGTTCAGGGGTTTCTTGCCAAACTCTATGCCTTTCGTCGGTGCAAGATAGGGTGTAGCGTAATTCGTCTGACCTACATCACCTTTTTCCAATCCTCCAGTTACGTCTTTTTCGACACCATTGTAAGCGAACTCTGATGTTTCTAACAGAAATTAGAGGTTTTCGCACAGGCAAAACTGCCTTTGACAATCCTCTGCAATTTCCTGTGCATTGTTCGGATAGAGATCTATTGGAACGAGCCTTCGTTAAAGGTTTCTGTCATTTGAGGCACAGTGGAGTCCCTTTTTTGCCGTACAATCAGTTTGAAATGACCTTTTTCCAAATTTTAAACACCTTCGAAATCGTAGCTTTCGAGAACCCAGTGAGTTCTTCTGTCTTGGTAATCATGACCTTGTACTGTCTTGAATCATGACCTTGACGTTTCTTGCTAAACGGGTTCAACAAGAAGTTCTTTTTCAAAAGATGAAAGGTCTGTCGTGTTTCCCATTTTGCTTCGTTTCTCGTGAAATGAACATGCATAGCTTACTTATACCGTCAATTTGATTACGTCTTCCCCACACACTTTACAGACGAATTTTGCATAATCACGCCCCTGACCGGTTTCTTAATTTATGTGCTCTAAATTTTGTTATCACTTATTGCCATTCAGATTAATTGTTTTATAAGATGTAAAATATTTTCGCAATTAATTTAATTTCCACTCATTTTGATTATTTATTCCATTATGTTGTCGATTTATTGCATTGCCGATTATTTTTGCATTTATTTATTCTTAGTTGGTTTACAAGAACGGTCTCTGGAATTTCACTGATATTTGGATCTTGTTTATCATTTTTGCGTTGTTTATTTTTTATGAAAACTAATTGTAATTTGACGGTCCGGCTAGAGACGAGGGACTATGCGGATCTTTTGGGACCTGACCGAGGTCCTACCTAACGCCACTCAAATTGCTCTCTGGATAGACTGTTAGGCCTATCTTAAAAATTATATGTGCAGGGCTACCACATGCGACTTTTGCTACTATTTTTCAACCTTGGCGACTAGGGACATCGTTTTAAAGAAAAATCGTCACAAAAGCAACTGATTTAAAAATTTTGGTGGCTTTTTTAAATTTGCCGATTTAGTCCCCTTTTTAAAACTGAGATAGCGGATAAAAACATTTTGTGGGATATTTTAGAGAAAATTTTTTAAAAGACGCCAGTTTCAAAGTTTAGGCGCAGAGCAGTGGCGAACATGGAAATAACATCGGAATCTATGTTGGCTAGACTGTCATGAAAACTTTATTGAGAATATATGAGGCATTTAGAACTAGAGTGGATCAAATCTACTTGCTAGTCAAACTGATAATCACACACCCGAACTCCTTTAAGTTGAATCTTTTCAGTGCATCTTTGAATCGTCGCTAGTTGGTTTTGTTCCCGAGAGATGGCAGAACAAATGTAGTCGAAAAGGAAAAGTACACACGAGAAGAAACTTTATCTCGATGTATCTCAAAATGTTATAAAATGGACTTGATCAGCTCCAGTTCTGAACGCCTCATACATTTTGAAATTTAAATTTCTTGGTACGATCTTCAACGTCTGTTTCACTTAATGAACACATTTTGTGTTTTAGCCTATTTATTTTATATTGGAGCAACTAAAATTGCTACTAAGTTAGGGTTTAAGAGGAAACTTTTTCGTTACTATTTAAAAAAAAATTATGCTACTAAAGCTACTATTTCACAACTGCTTTGGACTTGGCTGCCCTGTATGGGTCATAAATTCATTTATGTATCCAATATAAATTTAATATTCTATCAGGTGTATAATATAAATGTATTATTTAAGTGTATAATAAAGATTTAAAATATATTTTTATTTTTCAGTCTAGTTTGGCTGATAAACTACGAAAACCTTTTAAGAAGAGGTATGTGTTCTGTTTTTATAATATTGTTTAAGATACTGGATTGGTCCGATAACTCTATAGTGGACTGTATTTGAATTATTGCAATTTGTTGCAACAAAAACAACCTTTATTAACAGTAAACTTAACAATGTCGTGGATGGACCACTCTCATTAAGGCTAAGGAAGCCTAGTACCAATTAGGGCTAAGAAAGCCTCGTTTTCATAAGCTCTAGGAGAGCACCTCTCCCCTCCGTGTCTCAAGCTTCAAAGTCACCCACGCGCTCACACAGCGCCCTTTACAATGTATGAGAGTTTTAACAGATACTTTATTCTTCTTTAACCGCTTCAGTCCGCAGAAAATCTCCTCTAAAATTGTTTATCGGGTATTGAAAGTGCTTTGATTACTACTCATACACGATATACAAATTTATTTTGAAAAATTTGCCCCATGGGATAATGTTATCTAATAGGTATTATTACGAAGTGGACGGTAGGCATGGAGATATTTACTATACATTTAAAGGTTGATTAATGTATTAAACACACAAACGAATAATACAGATATTCGTTTTCTGTATCCCATGATACTACATATCTGAATATTTAAAATATTCGCTTTTTGGTTACTATTCCCGGTTGGGTTTCAGTTAATACATAAGATGCAGTTAATACATGACAGTTCTTTCGGCACTTTCCCATTTTTTCTGAGTTAACCCTCCAAGTGGTTTCGACGAGATATCTCATCAATCAAGATGTGGTTAATTTTGCTAATGATGATATATCTCGTCATCAAGAGATTGCCGATTTTTTACGATGGCAAGATTAAGATCTAGTTAGTTTTCTTCAAATGACGAGATGTCTATCATAATCTGGTCAGTTTTGCTAATGACGAGACACCTCTTCGAGACAACTACAGGGAGGTCTAATAGCCAAGAAGAACCGATTTCTTTCTGACGAGGAGGATTTTGACGAACAGTAACAACTATGACGGTCTGCATCGTGACGTAATGTCTGTCGTCTATGAAAAACGCGGGCCGCGGTAGCCCAGTTGGATGACCAACAAATAAGTAACCGGACTGTCGCGAGTAAGAAACTCGGTCCAGCCCAAAACCATCGTGCTCAAGGGGGCCGGTGAACGTTAAATATGTCATGGCATCAAATGTCTTCACTTTGACGTGGTGTGCAAGTTTGGAGTGGCAAATCGTGTATTGTTTTCCTCATCTTACACGTGATTCAAAATTACGAGGCGTTGTTTTTGGTTCTCTCCCTTCGACAGGTGCCCAGTTCCCCAGACAGTCGCCAATAGCCCGTTGTGTTTCTCTAGTGTGACGTTAACTAACTACCTACCTATCTATAAGAACAGACACTAAGTCTGCCTCAGTCTGCTGCGAAAAAAAAAAGAGAGAAGGCTCTAGTCCTATTTTCCAAAGACTCATTCATTGCTTGAAGAAATGCATTCAAGTTTGTCACATGGTCACCTTATGGCAATTTTGAAAGTTTGTTAAGCATTTTACTTGTCGCATAGCAGATTTCTAGTCGTCAACTACCTCTTATCCGTCCAACATTTGAAGAAAAAAAATTGTGTCATCCTCTTGAGCAATAGAAAAACATTTTAGCAAATAAAAGAGCAGTCCAAGTATAAAATTTACTATGTTTTATTCAGAGCGATTATTTACAGATATGTACCATGGCGAACCAAGTCCCATTTGGATTCCTTGCATCAGCTGAGGCTCAATGCTTTAAATCGTTCAAATTTATATAGAACATCTGCTCCTTCAAAACCAACTGCCCGGACTCTGACAGTCCACTCACTTTCTGGCAACCCCGTCCTTGTTTAGACCCCTCCCCCCTTGTTTAGTGTTCTTTGTGCAGGTTGCTTCTCTCAATAGGAAGAAAGGGGTGACCTTGCAGGACGCCATAGCATATGTTATAGATGTTGGATCTTTCTCCAGTGTTAAAAAAAATCATATCTACACTCCATACTGTTTGCTGGGATGTCCTCTATTGTTAGGACTATCTTCTGTAGTTCATTGCTGTTGTTAAATCAATGTTCTTTTCAATGTCACAATTATCTAGTACCAGTTTGATTTCCGTTCTGATTTTTTGGATGTTTGCTGATAGTTTGATTGCTCAGCATCATCTGTGACAGTATCTGGAACAAAAGGTTTCAGTGATTCTAGCAGTGTAACTCGTGACTGTTCACTATTGTCTAATGTTATGACTCTCTTCTGTAGTTCATTGTAGCTACTAACTGATGTTCTTTCAAATGTCACAATTATCTAATTCCCTTTTGATTTCAGTTAATATGTAAAATATAGTTGATGCATGCAATCATAATTATATTATGTAATATTACTAAAGTGCTTCTTTTCCTTTTTAAATTTAGAGTTTATAAACCTGGACCAATTGGTTTCTTTCTGAAACTTGGGGAATTTTAATGAATAGTAGGAACTTTGATAGTCAGCATACATGTTGTTAACTGTTGGATATTGTTAAATTAAATCGTATCTTCACTGCATAGTGATTACTGGAATGATAGATCATTTTTTGACTGTTCAGCATCATGCATGAAAATATCTTCGACAAAGGGTTTTAATGATTATGGCAGTGAAGATTCGTGACTGTAGTTCACTATCGTCTGTTGTGTTACGACTATCTTTTGTAGTTCACTTCAGTTACAATGGTATGCCACAATTATCTAGTCCCAGTTCGATTTCAGCTAATATACTATTTAGTTAATGAATGTTAACATACTGCATGTATATCACCCCCATGGCACAGAACATTAGAATGTATCTGAATGAGGACAGTAGGAATTAGTAAATATATTTAAAAATTTAGAAGGGGAAAAATTTATATAAATGTGTCTTAACCGGGACTCCGGGTTTAGAGATTACATGTTCTGTGCTATGAATCCTAAAAGCAATTTTCAATGAATGTTATTGAATTTATTAATTAGTACTTGCAAGTTAAAATATATACATATTTGTTTTATATTTATATATATATATATATATATATATATGTATTTCTAGACACTCCACTGTGTATCATCAACCTACAAGTCGTGTAAATAAATATCTGGCCCAAGCAATCGAAGCTAGAAGTGTGGATCAAGAAAAATCTACTCACATTAATGTCATCACGTTATGTTTCAAAGACAGTATAAAGGAACGACAGGTAATACGACTAAAACAGAAACTGAAGTTGGCATTTTTGATAGAATTTTACTTGCATATCCTCTAACACCTATCAATTTGTCTTTTGTATAATTAGATAAGTTTAATCAAGCAATCACAAGGTAAGAATTTAATTTTTGGGTGAAGAAACTTGTATTTTAATATCAGGTGGGTTTTCAGTGCAAGCATAAACTGCCTGAGAAGAAAAATTATATCGGTTAAAAACTATTTGATTTATCCTATGACGTTGTATTTTAAGTTATATGCTGAATATATTATGGGGCAAGTTATGCCACTGAACAGGTTACCAAACCACTAGAGCCCCCCGCTTCACAGAATAACCTTCTCGTACACAGTTTGTTCTGTGAATGAAAATTAAAAATAGTTCGTATAGAATTCTGTCAAATAAAAAAAATAAATAAAAGGTCAGCATTTAAAACAGCAAAGTTCTGAACATTTGGATTTGAATTTCTTTAAAAGGTACTACATCTTATTTACACCAAATGCAAATTGTTTCACTGTCAAAAACTAGTTTAGAAAGCACCTCTAAAAACTGGATTGAATATACATCAGAAGTTAAATGCTGTGTGTTATTTATTCCTGTACTTTTTACAAATAATAGCATATTTACTACTCTTTGCATACTGTCCTATTCAGAGACAAAAGGTGTCTTCTAGCTTAAAAGTGTTTTTATCAATTTATGTTTATCCTAAAATAATTTGAAAAGTCATTTTTACGAGAATACTGTATTTTTTTTGTTTCATAAATTGATTACTTATCTTAATTCTAATATGCACTTTCCATCTACAATTTCAAGCCGCCTTCACATATTCACTACTCTTTATATACTGTCATATTCATAGCTACAAGAAGTATGTCTTCAGCTTATGAAATGTTTCAGCAATTAATGTAAATCAAAAAGTTATGTTTTAGTCTTGCCTTGCATGAACACTACATTTTTGTTTCATAAATTGATTATTACATCTAAGCTTAATTTATTTTTTCTAACATACAATTTTCTTTGAAGTATTACAGTGAGAAAGATGATGGTTTCGCCAATAGTATGGTTTGTTGTTTGACAGTGCTTCTGCTCATGGGATGCCTACAAGCTATTATTCTGACCAGGTATTTTGTTAGCAAGATATATATTTTAGAGGAATGGAACTCACATTATGACTGTTGTTTTTACCTTTTTTGATTATAAAATCTCGTTAATTTTCTTTTAAAGACAATAATTTTACTCAACATCTTTCACCAAAAGAGTAATTTTTTGAGTCAATTCTTGAAATAATGTTATCCTTTCGGGAATCGTTAAAGTACAGTCGAGCCCGCATACAGCGAAGTCGCACGAAACATTGAAAATTATTCGTTATATCCGATATGATAAAAAAATGGACTTACCAGCATGTTCTAAAGCAAAATAATTTTCACACGAAGGCTAAAACTTTATTTCATATAAGTGGGAAAAAGTCTGTAAAACTTTCTTTTGAACAGTTAAATTTACAATGCTATTGCATAATTTTTTTCCCAGTGGACTTAAATTATCACGACAGTCAATTTTATGCGATTCGAAGAACGCACGCAAATTTTGAAGACTGTCCACGGCAGATTTTGTTGTCACTAATTGTTTATTTACTTCAATTTCAATGTCTTCCTCTTCGGATTAATCAAAAGTATTTTGTAACACTGCTGCAATGATGTCATCGTCTGTTTGTTGTGCTTCAATTTCTACGTTGAAATCGCTAGCAACATAATCTGCAAAAGTAACATCACCACCCAAAATTCTTTTTTCCTGTAATAAATTTTTCCACAGGGAACTTTCTTCAGGATCAGGCTTAGAAATGAAATCTGAGTCCCCGTCCCCCCCCCCAATTCTGCATGTTTCCAGTAGTTTTGGATGGTTTTCGATTGAACCAAACGCCAGGCATCATCAGAAAATTGGCAAGCAATTTTAATGTCCACAACAAAATACAAATTAGTTTCTAGATTCAAAAGAACACGTCAAATAATCTGAGATCTGTAATACACTTTCACACATTTTATTATGCCCATATCTAAAGGCTGCAGTTTTGATGAAACACATTTTGATAAAAAACACTTACTAAACCTTCCCAAAGAACCTATCTGCTTCCTATGTACTTTGCCTTGTAATATAAGAAGACAAAATCATAACTGTCCTCCTATATCGGGTTTACAACTCAAGGTACCAACACGTGACCCTAGTAAACAACCAACAATCAAAACCTCTTTTTCCACATTTCTCGGAAATTTTTCTCCATTGCATCTCTCCCCTCTCGTTTTTGTCGTTCCACAATTGGAAAAAAAAGGGCGTGGTTTGGATGCTTGCCAGAACCCAAAACTCCACAGTATCCGATTTTCACGCTCCAATACTTCGCTATATGCGATCTTTTTAACACTATTTAATATTGCAGTTCCAAAGGGACATAAAAAAAAGTCGTAATAACCGATATTTCGCTATATCCGAGCTCGCAATATGTGGGCTCGACTCTAAAGGAATTTTTCCAGAACAAAGTAGAGAAGTACGATGAAAAATTGATAGATGTAGCAAAATGTCTATTCTACACTTGAAATAGTGAAAACAGTATTATGTATTAGTAAAATTTTTAAACTTCCATTGAAAAATGTATCTATTTAATTAGATTATTGGAAAATTATATGCAAATCAATTGTGTTACTGAGTTTATTAAAAACATCGATACATTCAGCACTAAATACTGCAACGTATGAAACATCTGAAAATATAAACCTCTGTATTCAATCAATAGAATGGAAAAGCATTTATGTTTAGTGTGTCTTTTTTTTTTGTATAAATCGTCTTGTATTTAGTGGATTCACTACTGTATAGATTTTTTTTATTGGAAACTAATTTTTAATGGAATAAAAATTGCATGGGTTAAGTTTATAGATTATTATATTTATTTGATGTATTGATTTCTATTTTTAAATTATACACAGGTCCCTATTGATGGTGATTATATTTATAACTGCTTTTTGTTGGACATTTTTCTTGATCGTATTGACTGTTGGAGCCAAAATGAGGGTAAAATGTTTATATGTTTTTATTGCTAATATTTGTTCTGAATTAATATAGATTTAAACCTTTTCGGGAATAGAAATTTAATGATTTTATACTTTGTGGGCACAAACAAGACTGAAACAAGGGATATTCTTCTAAATTTTTCTGCCTTTTCGTGATTTTTAAGCGAAATGGTATTTTGTTAATTTGGCAGCATTTGTTTTTATTGTTTTTCAGAAAGTATTTTTTGGTGTTTAACAGAGAAAGGGAAGTTTAATTACGCTACCCAAAAGTGTTTATTCCGTTTGGCACAAATTAACACTTCATATTTTGGATATACCCAACAGGTTATTGTGCTTTCAATGGTTCTATTGTTATCAATAGCATCTGTGAAGCTAATGCTTCACTTTATTTTCCATACCATAAGAACTTCAGGGTTTAAAAAAAAGCGGATACTTGAAGAGCAAACTATTAAAAATATTTTGTTGTGTTTTATTGTTAATTTTTTTATATTGATATGAATATACTTTAAAATAGCTTTTATAAAAATATGATTAGTAAAATATAAATACACTCATGTCCATAAATTAAGGATAATGCCAGATCCGGCAAATAAAGGTTCAGAAACAAAACAAACGTGACTTATTCATAAAGCCCATTTATTAAACAAAATATAAAGAACATAAAAGATGGTGTATGTATGATACCATTCATAAAAACTACGATTTTTGCTCACTGGAGCAATAACGAAAACTATCGACTTTACAAAAACTTAACATGACATGGTTGGTATGATGGTTAATACATTGTATATCTCCCAGACGATGAAATACAGGCCTTACAACGCCTAGGCATGCTGAGGATCAAATTATCTAGCTGATCTTCGGGAAGATCACTTCCCTCAGCAAGCAATGCTCTCCGAAGTTCCGGTACACATGTAAGAGGTGGTTGACGGACTGCTACTCGTCGACCAAGCATGTCCCACACATGCTCTATCGGATTCAAGTAAGGTGAGAATGCTGGTCGTTCCATACGGGTGATATCCTCAGATTCAAGGCATTCGTTTACAATGTTTGCACGGTAAGGACCAGAGTTGTCATCCATAAACACAAATTCTGCGCTCATGGCAACCCTAAACAAACGTACATGTTGTTCCAGAATGATGTCCCGATAAATTTGGCCTCTCATGGTTTCGATTTGAACATGTAGATCTGTTCTGGAGCCCAGTATAATTCCGCCCCAAACGAGCAATCCTGCACCAGCGTAACTGTGTCGTTTAATTATGTTGTCTTGGTGGTATTGGGTACCTGGCGTTCTCCATATGAACGTCCGACGTGAATCAGACGGAAAGCTAACCCTGGACTCGTCGGAAAACACCACACAAGCCCACTGTGACGATGTCCACATTGCATGTTCTCTACTACAGGCTAACCGCAGGCGACAGTGAGTTGCCGTGAACGGAACACATCTGACAGGCCTGCGAGCATATAGACCAACATGTCCCAAACGACTGTAAACGGTTTGCCTTGAAACTGTCGCACCTGTGGCTGAAGATAGATGACGAGAAAGGTCGGATGCTGAGCTCCGTCTGCTTCTTTTTGCAATTGCTGCCAAATACCGGTCGTCATTCGGCGTTGTAACTCGGGGGATACATGTTCTGTAACGTCTACTAACATTTCCATCATTTTGGAATCGTTGCCAAAATCTAGAGATGAGACTTTGGGCGATTCCAAGTTCCACTGAAACTTCTGCCTGAGTACGCCTACATTCCAGGAGGCCAATAATTCTACCACGTAAAAAATCATCGACATGCGTCCTCTGTGCCATAACAATTCGTTTGTTGCACTGAGCGACTTAGAGAACGCTTGTGAACAATTTTACTTCTTTGCTACCATTCCTTATATCCTTATATTATATTTCCAATCTCTTACACTCTCGTCATTGTGACGTACTATCGGCGTCATCTGATGGCTTCCTGTAATTTGGATATTATTCTTGAAGATGTTCCTTAATTTATGGACATGAGTGTAGAATAGTTTTTAAAATTGTTACAGTTTTAATTTAAAGCTATGATCTAGCTGTCATATTAAACTTTCAGTACGGAAGGCCACATTATAAATTCGACACGGCCCTGAGGGCAGTACATCGGTCGACACAAACAAAGAATCACAAATGACTCAGTTTGATTGAACGTATCTTACTTTTTATTATAAAACACGCTCAATGCCAATATACTTTTTACAATACTAATATATCAGAATAATACCAATACTAGTACGAGTTCTGTTTATAAAGTACCCGACCTCATTTTTAAGTTCAATCAGCTATGTCCAGGAGCCAGGACTTTGGCAAACACAGGCTTTGACATGTCTGATTTCTTAGATTGTACAGCCTATTAGTCACACACACACTGCTAGGAAGCCGTTATCGTTGTGCATGATTGTCTGTTCATCATATTCGTATTTCCTGCAAAAAAAATGTCTGTTGCACAAGAACATGCTGGAATGAGCCCATGTTGATCCCGATTTCACGATAGGAGATGGTCTTAATTCTACGGAACTACGGTTTACTCTGAAAGAAAGGCCCAATTGTTTCATACATAGACAACAGTGTCTTATTCATTTATTCATGACACAGAAGACACAGCAATCACGAACCAACATCAAGCTCTTGCTAACAGGTTTCTTAGCCACCAGGGTATAGTTCATCACGAATATGCTTTTAGAGACAAAGTGTCAACAAGGAATATTATTGGACTGCTACACACCACCTACGAAATAAAAATGATTAAAAGTCACAAAGTGACGACTAAAAGATATCGCTCACCAAAATTTTCCAACGCATGAATCGGATTGTTTTCCACTGCTTACGAGATGAAAGTGAACAAAATCATGGAGTGTCATCTGCGAGCATGATCTTCCTCACCTGCAATGTTCCAACGCTTGCATTGGACTATTATTCACTGCCTACGAGATGAAAGTGACCAAAACTCACAACATCGACTGGATAATCTTTCTCACTACAATGCTCCAAATCAAGCATCACACCTCATCCAGAATTTGTGCCAAATAAGCCTATTCACAAGTTCGACAGTCTTTCTACTTTCTAAACATGGTTTCATGCTAATTTTAACCAATTCTCAGGATAAAGATGATACTCTTGAGTTCAAGATTTCAGAACACAGTAGAAATCGAGACTAATGCGACGATGCATCTGGTGGAAATCCTCAAAATGGATATTTAAAAGTGCTACCAGCAGTAGAAAACCCATCAGAAGACGTGTGTCCACTTAGAAAGGGTATATTTTGAAAAGGAACAAGTCTGAACTGAATATGTAAAACAGTTTTATTTTTCTGACCAATGAGAGAGAGACTGAATACTTTATGATCAGGCCTTTTATATTACTGAACTGCCACTAAAATCATTTGAGAATAAAGTATACTACAGGAAGGATTGTGTCATTCCAGTCTTATTGAGAAACAGACTGCACATAAAGATTAT